>CALSCE010010634.1:5338639-5392534 GCA_943593645.1 Bovichtus variegatus
TGTGTGTGTGTGTGTGTGTGTGTGTGTGTGTGTGTGTGTGTGTGTGTTGTAGAATCGTCTGGACATTAAAAACGGCTGCATTCTGCGTCTGACCAAGGCACCGGTGAGTCTGCATCCACCAGGCTCTCAGCCACGCTGCTCTCTCACCTCCCTCTTCTCACATTCCTCCAGCCCTCGGCCTCTCTGTCAGTCACTGGCTCGTCACTCTATCATTTATGTTCTGCATGCAGCACATTTACAGAATGAACTGCATGCACAGACAATTAAATAGGCCAGCTCTGATCTGTCACTGACAGCTTAGCTGAGTTCCAAAGTACAGCAACACTATAATATGTATATAAACAACTAGAAAAGTACAAGATTGTTGCGTATGGTGCGTGTGCGTGTGATCACGTGTGTTTTGTTGATGCTGATGAACGCAGGGCCGCTGTGCAGAAGACTTGTACAAGGGCATCCAGAGCTCAGACTCGGGCGTGCGATGCGATTCGCTGAAGGAACTGGCGAGCGTTTCCACAGACGTGACCTTTGCTCAGGAGTTCATCAGCCGAGACGGACACCTCTTATTGGTCAAGATAGTTGAGGACTCTAATGAGTAAGTACTTAATGCGTGTGTGTGTCTGTGCTTGCATATGTTTTTCAAGGGCTGGGGTGGAAAGCTGTTCCTCAGATAGATATCATTGGAGCTGCGGGGTGAAGTGCTTCCTGCACATGGAGCAGCACATCCTGCTGAGCTAAACCTGTAATGTAAAAAAACCTAAAAACCTAACCTAGTGTACCTGCTGAATGTATATATTTATGCCAGATATATTATTCTGCGGGGGGAAAAAGTGTTTCTTCCCATTCGTTCCAGCCTCTCTCTTCCAATTTTGGTTAAAGCCTATTGGTTTGTTTATTTTGACAAACTTCACGAAGTCCTAGTGAGCTGAACCCTGAGTGCTCTGTCACGTGATGGAACGGTTTTAGAGTCTATTGCTATAAATATTTAATAATTAATTTTTTTATTTAATTTAATAAATAATAATAAATATTTAAACCAGTAACTGAATTACTGAAAGGATTCCACGCAGTTCTTATGAATGCTTTTTGTTAGTGCATGTGTGTAATATTTCTTTGTACGTGTGTCTGCATCATTCAGGAGTAATGTGATCATGACCCATACGCTGACAGGCTTCATGGAACTGATGGATCATGGGATTGTTTCATGGGAGAACCTCTCGTGTGTCTTCATCAAGAAGGTGCTGAATCTTTTGCTGTCTGACTGTCTGCTATTTTTCACTGACCGTAGCTGCACTCTCTCTTACCATTCTTCCTTCTTCCCTTGCTTTCAGATTGCCAGCTTTGTCAACGCCAAGGCGACCGATGTATCAATGCAGCAGGTGTCCTTGGACATCCTGGAGAACATGGTGCTGAGCAGCCACAGCCTCTTCCTGCAGGTCAAACAGGAAGTCACTATGGAGAGGCTCATCGCTCACCTCCAGGTGTAAGTAACAGATAGATATGGACTGACACTTGCAAAATCAATTCTTCCAGAGCAAACCACTTTCAGAGTTTTTCTCAGTGGCAAAAAAAAAAAATCAGATGACAAAAAATGACATACAGTGCTCAGGATCTACTGTTGAGCAAAGTGAAAGAGAAAACTAACTTTGACAAAGTGACACATATGTTGGGCGGTAGGGTGGGGCGCTGATAAGTCGCAGCATTATCTCAGTAACAGGAAGTTTTTAACTTGTAAAAAAGACTGGTGTTGACAATACATGTCTCTACCACCAAAACCTCACAGTTGGATGGAATGTATTGTTGTGAGAATTGACACCTTTAAAACATTGTCGTGGAACGTTTAAATGATGTGTTGGTCTCACTTTTCCCTTTCTCCTCTCTGACCGCTTTCAGGACGAACCAGCAGATACAGACCAAAGCCATGGCCCTACTTATGGCACTGCTACAAACTGCTGGGGACTCAGACAGACAGGTACTGCTGCAGTCCGTTTCTAACTTCCTCTTCTCATCATAACTATTTAAACTTCTAAGCATGTAGGCAAGTCTATATTTATTTAGTTTCAGGGCCTTCCTGAATGTCTTTCACTTCCAGCAGCTGTTCGGTATGCACTGTGCATACTTTCACTTAGCTGATGTTTTTCATATTCAGTCATCTTAACTTTACTATGGGAAGCTTCTTTATCCCAGGCTGAGAGTGACATGGGGTGATGGGGGGGGGGGATATTTGCACGAGCAGGCCATTATTGTACCTGCGAGTCAGAATCCTTCGGGCGCCGCTTCAGACAGCTGGAAATTACACATTTTTCTCATTCTGCCTGGTCATCGCAGCTTTTCTGCACACAGTCGAGGCTTTCTCTCCCTCTGTTCTGTTCCTGCTGATCTCTCATTGTACGGAAACAGATCCTTCATTCAGCCCCCATCTCCTTTCTCTCAGACTCTCTTTGTTACTCACACACACACTTCCTAATTTTTACAGTAGGTCAACAAATCCACCCTTCTTATCAGCAAATTAGCCCTGAACAAAACGGGGCCGGGCTAGAGATGCACGTACCAGCAAGTGATGATTTCGTCACAAAGGTCAAAGTCTCCACACACAAAACCTTGTCCCGCCCACTAATCAGTGACTGACACTATGTCGCCACCCCATGTTAGAAACATGTCATTGCACCCCAGTAACACATTTTACCCATGCTCACTTTGTTCCCTTGTTCCTTGTCTTCTGTTTTGCAGGATATGTTTGCGTTCCTGAATAAGAAGAATCTCCGTCAGTACATTTATAAAGTAAATGATCTCCCAATTTACATTTACATTGCACATACTTTTCTGTATCTCAGTGATAATGACCCAATGATGAAAGAAGACCTCATTGTTGTGTGGAGGAATGTAGATAAAGCAACACTCTGGCCTGTTAAAAAAAGTGTGTATTTGTTGCAGAACATTATCCATAGTTCTGGTTCAGTCCAGGACGAGATGGCCCACTACCTCTATGTCCTACAGTCCGTTACCTTGAACCACCTGGAGCCTCGCATGAGGACGCCTCTGGACTGCTACAGCCAGGTGAGCTATAAAATGATGAGCTGCTGAACGTTTTTCTATCTCGCTCAAAAACATCCATTTCTTTAATCAATTTAAGTCCTTTACCCTGCGCACACACCCTTTAGGATTTATCACATTTCATCGACCTTAAAGGGATAGTTTGGATGTTTTGAAGTTGGGCTGTATGAGGTACTTATTCATAATCAGTTTATTACCTACAGGAGAAGACGGTCTGCACGCTCCCAGTTTGTAGAAGGAGACAGGATTTACCACACTGAAGAAAAGAAATGTACTGCTGTGGACGGGCTGCAGCAGCCAAACGTATTTTAACCTCCTAAAAATAGGCCCACTTCAAAGAATCCATATCAGTTTAAGTCTACGCTATACTTAGAATATTTTCACAGCTTTATCTTGTAGTAGACCAGCAACTTCCGTGTTCTGCGAGGTAAAATTACAGTTTTTTTCAATAGTGTCTGGTGGTTTTAAAGAGAGTGTAGATAACGGCTTCAGTTCCCAGTCTGAAAGGGCAGTCTGACGGCATGGTAAAGCGGTGAAAATATTCTAAATATAGCCTAGACTTAAACTGATATTGATTTTAGGTGGCTAAAATATGGTTTGCTGCTGCACCTGTCCACTGCAGGACTCAGCCTCCTCAATACTCCTGTCTTTTTCTCTAAACTAGAGGTGTGTCTGCCATCTACTGTAGGTATACCTCATACAACTCCACTTCAATACATCATAACTGTCCCGTCAATTTGTCAATGGCTAAAATGCTCCTCTGAAATATCAGCTGTTCCTTATTTGTTGATTTTTCTGGGCAAATCTCTCAATTTTCGACCATAAACAAACGTATAACACTCTCAGTGGAAATGATCAGATACGCCAGATGAAGCATGTGTGCATGGCAGTAAACTATTAAGAGACCACTGCTTGTTTAATTATTACCCGAGTGAATTGTCTATTAGGTCTATCAAAAATAACCGTTTGAAATATTGCAAACACTCCCAGAGGTCCACTCAACATCCACCTTTTATCTGCCTCCTCCCCTGTCACTGCAGGAGCAGAGGGACATCCTTCATGGTTTGCGACAGGCAGCGTTTGAGACAGAAAGCGAGAACAGTCTGAGCCACGAGAGACGACGCTCGCTCTGTGCCAAAGAGTTCAAGAAGTTGGGCTTCTCTGTAAGTGACTGCTGTTAGAAGTTATTCTGTCATGTTTCTGGTCACTATCATCATTATTATCATTATCCTAGTTGTGATTGTTTTTTATATCTTCATATTACTGTGATTAATATTGTCTTTGATCGTTTCAGAACAATAGTAACCCCGGTCAGGACTTGGTGCGAACGCCTCCTGGTCTTCTAGCTTTGGACACCATGTTTTATTTTGCCGCACGCTATCCTGATGCCTACAGCAGGGTGAGCATGGTTATCTGCTTTTAATTCCACAATTTGAAGAGTTTAGGGCACAGTAAAACCGTTCTCAAAACATTTTCTGACTTTGGCAATGTCATAGCTAGCATCACGGCAACGTCCTTGAGCAGCCTGTCATTAACCTGAGCTGTACCGTATTCAAAAAGAAGACACAAATCACATTTTGATTACCTGATCTCATGTGGCTCATATATGTTTCAGTTGTCTAATACAGGATACAGGATTTTGCACTATTTGTAAATGTTTTGCATCTTAAACTGTCTCCTACTGTGTATTGCAACTGTTGCACAACAGTTTCCCTCGGGATAAATAAAGTTCTACCTTATCTTATCTTATAAAAAGTACAAATGTTATGTGACCGTTGTTAAATTTGATATTGTCATGTTGTTTTTTTGTCTGTGTAAGCTCTATGACAGAGGCTTCACTTTATGACTAAAACTTCATTCATAATGTGTACAATACAGTGTCATATTGTTTCTGTCTCCCAGTTTGTCCTGGAGAACAGCAGTAGGGAAGACAAACATGAGTGTCCATTTGCCAGGAGCAGCATCCAGCTCACACTCATCCTGTGTGAAATCCTTCGTATCGGAGAGCCCCGTGAGTTGACCTCCAACCTACAGTATTAGTGCCATGACTTGGTCTGAAACCTCTGGTCGAACACTCTACAAATGATAATCTTGTATTGTTTCACTTTTGTTCCCCATCTTATCCATGTCCTCCTCTGTTAACAGCCTCAGAGACGAGGTCTGACTACCACCCCATCTTCTTCAGTCAGGATCGGCTGATGGAGGAGCTTTTCTGTGTCTGCATTCAGCTGCTCAACAAGACCTGGAAGGAGATGAGAGCCACTCAGGAAGACTTCGACAAGGTAAGCCTAGCAAGAACTATTGTGCCACGCAGGAGTTTGACTAGGCAGGCTGAACTCATCCAGCTGTCATTTCACTTTCAAAGACCTTTCAACCTTTCGGGAAATGCATTCAGAGTTTGATTAGAAGATCAATACCGCTCTCATGTCTTTACTATAGATATGCAGCTTGAGCCAGCAGCCACTTAGCTTAGCAGTGTTATGTCTGTGACCTTTGCATTTGCACAGAGCCAGGCAGGCCGTCTCCCTGTTTCCAGTTGTTGTGCTAAGCTAAGCTAACTGGCTGAAGCTCAAACAAACATGAGAGTGTTATTAATCTTCTCCCGTAACTCTAAAATAATTTCTTGAAGGATTCCATGTAATTGTGAGGTTTGATGAACAAAGAAGAGAAGATCTAGAGCTGTGCTTTTTACCCACAACACCATCTCAACCCCTGTATAGGTATGACAATACTGATGTTTACAGTTTTGAGGCACATCTCAGCACATACTGTAAATGCTCTGACTGAAAGGGTGGACTGTATCCCAGTTATACTGAAGCCTTATCTGTCTTAATATCCACTCAGGAAAATTGAATAAAGACACAGCAGGAGGAATGCTGAGTTAAAAAGCAGATAACTCAAATGTGTCTGTGTTTTCTAAACCTACATTACGCAACATAGTCCACTGATACAGTCGCAACACTGACAAAACACAGTTGAATCGCTGGACTAGCACAGCTCAATGTGTAAAAAGATGACACAGGGTATTTCATATCCATGCCTACCATTGCCAGAACCGACCTGTTTACTGCAAACAAATCCCGGCACATTGCAAAGCTTCCTATAGAGTATGTCATTATGTTGGACAGGCCCAACCACAAATACACTTCCATAAATGATCAAATAATGCTGAATTGTTTGCCTTCTTAAATGCATGATGTTTCGTCATCAGTGATGACCTTATTTTGTGATTTAATCCTTAATTCATTGATTATTATCTTGCACAGTAGCATCATGAATTATGATACAACTGAGCCTCAACAGCTCTAAATTAAATTACTCTCAGCTCACATTAGAGCTGCAACGATGTCTATGGACAAAAAAAATGGAGATTTCCTGCTTTTCTCTGTTTTATATCATGTTAAACTGAATATCTTTTTGGACTGAAAAGACAAGACAGGTTATCAGTCTGGACTTTGAGAAAATGAGATGGACCTTTCTCACTATTGTCTGACATTGAGACCCACACTTAATCAAATAATCTAGAAAGAAATAAGAAAATGAATGAACATAATTGTTCGTTGCAGCCCTATTTTACAGGCATCTTCACCGGCTTTGAGCAAGATAAATCAAGCCCACCTTGAGTTATGTTAATGATGTACACAAACGTTTTCAAACTAATTCAAATTTAACAAAGGGGCAAGCTCCTCTAGACACACAGAGTTTAGTTTATATGAGAGCCTTTTTAAAAGAGTTTTTATGCTGGATTTTTGTAACTTTGTACTTTTGTGACTTTGTTTAGGTTCATTCTTATGCTAATCAACCCTGCCCCCACAGAAAGAGTTGAGCCTTTATTCAGGGACACACAGTGATCTTACAACCACAATGTAGTACCTTTGCTATGGTAATAGGTTGAGCCAAGCCTTCAGCAGTGGGGTCTTGTCTGGGAGAAATATTGAGAATCCAGCCGTCCTGAAAAGGAGAGTGGTAGAGCTTTTGTCCTGAGCCTGAGTCTCAACATCGCACACAACCGTCCATCGTCAACAAAGCGCTCTCCAGATAGTCATAAAATTCAGTGACCCTTTGACCCTTCAGGAGCGGGCCAGTGTCCTGAGCGCCAGGCCAGCAGACCGGCCTTTTGTTTTTGACCACGGCCCCCTACCCAGGGTGCTTTGGGGCAAGGACAAAGGGGCATTAGGTGGACAAAGAGAAGCGTGGTGTGCGGCAGAAACAGAGGGAGAAGGAAGCGAGGAAAACGAAGCGCTCGGGGCATGAGCAGTAATTACACAACAACAGAGGGAAAACCTCTGGAAACAATATGAGAGGGAGAGAATGAGAGGAGCGGAGGGGAAGAGAAAGCAAAGAAAAAGAGAGGGATATCACAAACTTAGGTTTCGTTACTTGAATGAATTTGAAGTATTGGTGTTTCTGGGTATGAGTGAGACTGCGCCACAAACACGCACACATTGTGTATTTGCACACATACACTCCGTGTGATAACGGTCATCCTCCACACACACTCATAGACGCACACATGTAGCACACATGTACATGCTGCAGGGTTTTAGGGAACAGAGACGGCTGCCATCAGCGCTCCTATTGGCCAGTGCAGCTAAATGACGGAGGGGCTGGACAAGCATGTGTGTGAGAGTATCAGGGTGTCTGTTTACAAAACACCCACAGGCCTGCACCTCTCTTGTCATGTAGGTGCTCTCTGTCTCTCTCCCCCTCACTTTCACCGCTTGTCATCCCCGTCACTGCTCTCTCATTGTTGATGACGGGTGGAATTTGTAGTTGCGATTGAAATATAGTCCACACTGAAGGAAGAAAGATGGAGGTAAGGTTGTTTTTAAGTATTCTTTCTTGGCTGGAACGTGCGTTAAGCAGTTTGTGGTGATTTATTTAATTTGGCAGTCGGTTTTAGAACGTTCCAGGTGTAGACAGAAAAAGTCGATTCTTTTCATCCATACTCTGAGGCTAAATTGTTAAATAGGTGAGACTGTTAAGATGACACAGCAGTGTGAAGTGGCTGGCTGAGGCTCGTGTCATGCGAGTGTTGCTGGACAGTGAGGTTATTTTGGCTCAGGGGGGCTTGAACAGGGATTCCCAGTGAAACTCTAGATGGTGTTCACACAATACAAAATGACAGTCTGGATTCCACCTTCTGCACCTCCACTGCTGCCAGACGGACGGACTCGGTCATTCTCGATGGTAACAAGCGGCAGCAGATTGCCATGAGATTTCTGTTGTTTTTCTATAATGTCACATACCCGTGTGGAGAGAAGTCTGGACAGAGCCGTACTGAAAATGAGTCAAATTACATTTTAGTCACTAATCGTTCACAATCGGTCGAAATGGGTGTGAGCAGGAATGATGTAGGTCAGCAGAGTGTGGGTCAGAGAAAGCGAAAGCAGGGCAAATAGTGCTGAAATCGGCTTGCTCTCGTAGCACTATAGATTTCTACATAGATTTTTCACTATTTACAACTGAGCCCCGTATAATGAAGGGAGCTATAGATTTTACACATAAGCACAGTTTGACCAACTGCCCTCAACGCTCTTGTTTTTAGGGTACCCGCCCGCCTTCGGGGTCACCCCATGTCCCTCTGTGTGAGCTTCAGTTTAACAAGTCATGCAGAACACACACACACACACACACACACACACACACACACAAAATGACACGGGTATGGCAAACGCTGAGTCAGTGCTACAGCAGTGCCATCTGCGGTTACTTACTAAGTTATGTTTTAAATTAAATGTATATTTTCGATTTATCAGGCCCTGTAACTGTCCTGTAACTGTTCAGTGAAATAACCACCCTGTTTGTCAAGCATTGATTGTACTAATTCAGCATGGTTTATGTGAGGGTCTTGAGTGGATGTTGCAGAATGGGTTAATTGGGTTAATAAAGAGCATGACTGGCCCCTGTGTGGGTCAGAGAGGTAGGTAGAGGCTTTAAAACTAATAATAGAAGTAGGATGAAAAATATATGAATGTCTCAGGCAAGGGATGTGAAGGAGAAATGGAAGAAAGAGTGGAGGAGAGGAAGTGAAGTACTCTTCCTGATTGAACAGCCGGCAAGCTCCACTTCTAAATCCATAGACCATGTTCTGGCCTAGCTGAGTAAACAGAAGAAACTTTGTCATGTGGGTTTTAAAGGTCAATGGCTTTTATATTGTCAACCAAAATGCTACTTGTATAAAATACTAAATGGTATATCAGGAATGTCCTGCGTTTCTGTAATTTTGTTGGTGGGAGGTACATTTTTCTTTTCTTGGTCAAAACTTTTTGCTTGCTGTACGCTCTTTTTAGTGTGAGAACCAAAGTTAACAGGCTCCTGGTCGTGTGCCTGTAACATGGCTTGGTGAACTTCCGCAAACTTGAGCATTGAAGTTAATTCTCGGCAATGGGAACAGTATATGTGATGAAATCAATTTGGACCTTTTACAGGATTACTGCTGATCCTTAAAAAGTCTTAAAAGGCATTGAATTCATTCATTAAAAGTCCTTAATTTGTATTAAAATGTCTTATCTTTCAAAAGTCTAAAAATGCTCAGACATTGTAGTAGGATTCTATGAATCTTTTTTTTCCTGACATTGTAATTGAAAATCTCAAAAATAATTGGTAACATATATTTAAAAATAATCTACCAAATGGTAGTTGGGGCTGTGATTTTCCATGTGTTCCTCTCAAGAAAGTGTTTTTCAGTATTTGAAGTAGATCAATTAACTTTTTCGCAGGATAAAAAAAAAATCATGTTTTATGATACAATGGCAAAATGTGCCCTAACACTAAGTAAATAATGTTGTTTTTCCTTCAGTTTTGGTTATTGTTTGTAGGAGCCCTGTTTCAACCACATCTTCATCAATGAATGATGATGAAGATTGTGACTTGTGGTTGAAAGCTCTGAAAAAGCTAGTGAGCTTTGAGGTGGAGTATTTTGTCACGCATTCTGCAAACTAGTCTGTGTCAATAAGTAAAAAATAAATAAAAAATGGCCGTCATTTGAACTGGTACATTGTTCTTTTCTGCTACTGACTTCTGATGATGTGTGCAAGTTATCGCTATCTTACCACTCAAGCCCTTACAGAAGCTCTCTTTTTGAAGGCCACTTCAACCCAAAGGCCTCTCTGAAACCAGGCGAAGTGTTAGTGGAAGAGAGCTGCTTGGGACAGCAAATATAAACTAAACTATACAGTGTGTAACCTCTCTGTCCCCAGGTGATGCAGGTTGTGAGGGAGCAGATCACCAGGACGTTGTCCAGTAAGCCGACGTCCCTGGAGCTCTTCAAAAACAAAGTCAATGCGCTCAACTACAGCGAGATCCTCAAACTGCGGCAGACAGAACGGCTGCACCAGGAGGAGACTCTTGCTCCGCCTGTACTGTGAGTAGCAGGATGTTTAAAAATGAAACGCCAGTTCTGCCTCTGTGTATTCAACGGCCTTCTAATGCACACAGGGTTCAGGGTTTAGTCATTTATGTGGATTTGCCTCCATGGTCCGAAGACTGGTTCAGATGCTTGTCATTTAAGTCATTTTTTAATGGAGTAAAAGTAAAGCAACACAGTGTCTATAGCACAACCTGATCATCTGCTTTATTGACGACTCCAGATAGTTTCCACCCCTATGGAAGCAGCGGACAGCTGACCATACTGTTGTTTATTATGTTACTGTTTGTCACTAAACAGTAAAAAAGTGTAACGGTGTGTTGCTGTCACATTGAGGGGTCATGCATGCAGTTTGGCAAAAGTTTTGGATGCTAATTAGGCATGGGACGATATGAAAATTGCATGTCAGGATTATCCCGGCCAAAATAATTGCGATTCACGATATTATCCCGATAATCATCAAAATAGGCTACACTGTTAAAATTGCACTAAAACATACTTGAATCGGTTTACGTTGCATTTTGTCAAGACACAAATATTTTTACACCATTCCAGAGAGGACACACATCTGTTTTTAGTGAGAAACAAACAATCTGAAATAAGGTAATCATAAATCATCCTCTATTTTTTAAATCAGGCTCTATTTTTTCCCTTCTCTACCATGATAGCATTTTTAAGTCACTAATGTGATGATATTCACGATTATCCCGATAATAGAAATTCACCGATTTTTGGTTTAATTTAATTTATGGTGAGTGTTTTTTTTAATCACGATTCGCGATAAAATCCGAGAGCGTCCCATCCCTGATGCTAGTACCATGTGATGAGGCATTTTATTGACCGTGTGTGTGTGACTTTCTTTCCAGTGAGCTCAAAGAGCGCCTGAAGCCAGAGCTGCTCGAGTTGATCCGCCAGCAGAGACTCAACAGGCTGTGTCAGGGAACAATGTTCAGGAAGATTAGCAGCCGACGCAGACAGGGTGAAAAAGAGAGCACACACACACACACACACACACACACACACACACACACACACACACACACTCGTAGAAAAACAAAAGACTGTGTCTTGTTCGTCTAACAAACCTTTCGATTTTCCTCAGATAAACTGTGGTACTGCCGCTTGTCGCCCAATCACAAAATGCTTCACTACGGTGATGTGGAGGAGGACGCGGACAACCCGCCAATTGAAACACTGCAAGAGAAGAGTGAGTTGAAGCTGGGCTGGGGCTTGTCAGATGTAAAGATTTACAACTTTTCTGTATTTAGATAAAAAAAAATTTAAAAAAAAGAAGAAAATTACCCCTGATTTATTTTTATTTGAATACATTTTGACCTTCTCCTGTTTATTACCTTCAGTTCCAGTAGCAGATATCAAAGGCTTGCTGACGGGAAAAGACTGTCCTCACATGAAGGAGAACAAAGGCAAACAGAACAAAGTCAGCAGCATTCTTCGTTTTATTATTATGCTCATGTTCATTATGTTCACACCTCATTTGTGTTTTTACGTCGGGGTGTAACGATACATCAATCTGGATCGATATATCCATTCAATGATCAACGATCCAATATCATCCAGGCAAAGTGAAAACATCGATACATATCATTAAGATATACCTTTTGTTTTTAAAGTCCTTTACGTTTGTACTTAAACATGAGAAATAGTGAACAACAGGTCTACTTTATTTAAAAATAATAGATTTGTTTTTCATTTAAATGTCTGGAAGAGACCAGTAATAACATTTGTCAAATCATATTTTAGTTGCTTTTTTGTTAATTGTTTTTAAATGCAACTGATTGTATTAAATGGGCATATGATATCGTCTCATAATCATAATCGTCCCCTGAATCAAATCAAACTCATATCCTGGCAGACTTTTTGATATCAGCGAATGAAAAATACAATATCGTGCTATGATAAAACTTGTAATTTAAACCCCTATCTGTATGTGTGTTCCTGGACGTGTCACTCGCTGCAGGAGGTGCTGGACCTGGCATTTAGCATCACATATGATGTGGAAGAGGACAGCCTTAACTTCATAGCCCCCTCCAGAACTGATGTGAGTCTCCAAATTTCGGGCAACATTTTTCCTCTTTATCACAGTTTCTTCTTATCCGTGTGCATTATGACGTAAAGGAAGAATATGAACTCACTGGCCTTCTCTCTCTGTCAGTTCTGCCTGTGGACAGATGGACTGAGCGTTCTCCTGGGCAGGGAGATGAGTAGTGAATCCATGCGCAGCGAGCTGGAGATCCTGCTCTCTATGGAGATTAAGCTCCGCCTTCTGGACCTCGAGAACGTTCCCATCCCCGACCATGCGCCCGTCGTCCCCAAACCGCCGAGCAACTACAACTTCTGCTACGACTTCAGCCAGACTGAGCAGTAGAGTAGGACGTGTGAATGTGTAAATATATATATGTGTGTGTGTCTGAAATCAGAGGCGTGCGTGTGTGCGTGTGTGCGCGCGCAGGGTGAGATCTGACCAGTGCATCCATGCACTTATTCCTATTACAGATTTATTACATTACATTTTTCTTCTGTGTCCTGGTCTTGTGCATCCAAGTGAAACAATGAAGAGGGGAAAACCTACAATTGTGCTCGTGGGTGTGAACTGCTACCAAATGGCTGTTGACTGAATTTAATGCTGCAGATTATCTGGGAGAGAAACAGCTTCAGTTTGTCTGGAAACTTCCAACGCATTTCCAAAAGCAACTTGGTAAAAGGAAATTCCTCTTATACAACACAACCACTCAAGTAATGGTAGTTTTGTTTTGTAATCAATTTATATTTCTAAATATAGCTAAAACTATGTATGATACATGGAATATTTGTGTGTGCGAGGCTGGTTTTCACTGGTCAAGACGATGTATTCTTTGATCTTTGTCTCAAAATGCTGATTGTGCTCATTTGTTAAATTCTTTTTTTTTTTTTTTTTTTAAATGGGGATTAATAATAACACAGTGCTTTCTCAAGATGTGGTAAATGTTAGACTCATTTCCAACATATGAAAGACAAAAACAGTATGTTTCAGTGTTGGACAATATTTTGCTGAAATACACCTGACATAGGTACTGGCCTTGGTACGGATCCCAGCGGCTCAACATGGTTACTGTGGAGCAGAGATGCTCTGTACGACTTTTATTTTTGATTTTCTTTATATAGTGATGCAGATCTGCATTAGGTACCAAGCTGACTTTTTTTACAATAGTACCTTTGGCATAATCAACAGTTTTCTAATGAGAAAAAGAAGTTTTCTATCCAACTAGCACAAATGCAATCAGTGATCATCTTTTTTTTGTCTTCTCTCGACTGTCTTGGATCAGATCCTGAATTAATTAAAAAAATTGATAGATTTCATACAAAGTAGTGATTTTAATATGATGGAGGTGACATGCTCAGTCCCAATGTGCTACAGTCTCGCTCACCAGCACTCAGTAGCTACTCAATAACTGACACAGGTCTGCAGAATAGTGCGTAGTGTTTTGGATTATTTCATGTGGCGACTGTCCTCTGCAGTGCACTCCTGACACACTACCCTCTGTGATAAATATCCACTTTGAATCAATTCACATGAATAAACAGTTTGATTTATACTGAGAAAAAACAAGCGTGTGTGTGTTTTGCTTATTGCATAGTAGCCAAAGTTTGAGTACTCTGCTGTTTATTTATTAAAAAAACAAAAAACAAAGTCAGCATCATTTATCCTTGATTTTTCATCTTTACACTGTATAATTCTCCCTCTGGCATAGTGCAGCATTATCCAACACTGCACATAACGTTTAAAGGGATGGATCATAGTTAGGTCAACACTACAGTTTGTACAATTATGGGTAGCTTGTAGTATACAGTAAAAGCAGCAAATGTCCACAGATTTGAATTGAAAATAATGTGACGTGATACATGTCTGCAGTTCAATAAATTCCTTAAAATGTTAAACTCAATCTGACTACATGTTTATCACATTGGATAACGCAGGCAGTTCTCAGAACCCTGAAAAAATGAAAACCACTAAATTAAATGGATGCAGGCACACTGCTGACATGCTCTAAAGGAAAAGTCATTGCAAATAAAAGGCAATCTCCGCGTTCTGGAAAAGACCATGCTAAATAAATCGCTCGCTTGTCATTCACCTTTGCCTGAGAGTGATAGGTCTTCATCACGGTCTAAAAGTTAAAGTTGGAACTATTTTACTTAATTTCCATCTCTGCTTCTACTTTAGCAACACAGGGCAGTCATTGTAAGAACAAATATTTCTCCTGTTTTACTGTTAAAAAAAAAAATAATCAAGAAATTAAAAGCACTGTAACCAAAGCTATACAGCGTGAGCATCTAAATTCAGTCTTAACTTCTTTTACTGCTCAAAACAGGAATGTACTTATGTTAAGCAAACCAAAAAATATACGAATAAAGTAAAAAAAAAAAGTAAAATGTACAAATACAGTCCACAACTTATCTTTCCATTTCTGTCACATTAGCTAAAAAATATAATATATAATTACATTATTATTATATAAAAAATGTGCTTTCAATCTCAACAAAATGATTTCTTATGGGATCATTTAGTTTTTGTGCCTAACCTTCAGCTATGCAAGTCCTTTCTAAGACACTGTTAACCCTTCGATGTAGATAAAAACACAAGACAAGACAATTAAAACAAGCTAAAGCTCTAGTTTGGGCGACATCTTGCCTCCTAAAAAATAAATGTCCAAGACAACAATTCTCATAGAAATTCTAATAAGATACTGTGAGAATATGCTCTTCTTACAGTGCCAGCTGTTTCTCTTGTACATATACTTGGACAAAATCTGTGCCCTCAGTGATGATGCACCACATACACTGAACATAAACATTACATCCCAAACTTTTCTCCTTGGACTCAACAATCAATAAACTTTGAATATTATGGTTACGGTGCATGTGTTTTTAGTCAGTTTTGTCTGCCCCGTCTGGTTGTTTGACTCTAAGCATGAACAAACGTGAAATGTTAATACAGGCAGCAGTACTTCCATACTCCACGTTTCATACAAGTGGTACTTGTCTCACACGGAAGAGACTTTTATAAAAATCACTTACGGGGTGACGTATAGGTGACAGGTGTAAATTGACAACTTTTCAACATTTTCCTTCACTTCTTGTGCAAATTGCTAAAATGTGCAAAACTCATGGAGGCGGCTTTGGTCAGCAGGTTTCTTGAATAAAAAGGACCAGCAGTCATCCAGTCAGTCAGTCAGAGGGTCATAGGTGCCACCTATGAATCTGTAGTGGACATTTTCCAAGAAGGGCAGCTGTGATTGGAGGAGGTCTACAGTTGTTAAGGAGATGTTTTTGCACCTTGAGATGTCGAGTGTTTGCAGACGGTCACAGTGCTGCACCAGGAGGAACAAGGATCTGCGGGGGTTCAAAGGTCAAGAGTTCAAGAATTCATCCTTAAAAAGGGACAGCACCACAAGGAAAGTGCCATCTAGCTACATTATATTCAAGGGAAGATAGGCATCTCTACGGCCGGTATCTCCAACACTCGGCAACGGACACTACAACTATCTAGGTTGATAAACGGCACTATTTGTAATATTGGGGTGAACTGGCCCTTTAAATCTGGGGCTAAAGATACAGTCGACGTTGGGTTGTATGCCACTCACCTGTCAGTGATGTTATTGCAACAGGAGAGGTCGAGATGCTGCAGCCTGTGTAGGTACGGTGCAGCTTGTGCCACTCCACGGTCACTGATACCCGGGCAGTGGCTGAGTGCCAGGCTGGTGAGGCTGCGGCAGTGCCAGGCTACCGACGCCAAGCTGGCGTCAGTGATCTCCGGCAGCATGGAGAGAGACAGGCGGTGAAGGTCTGGGTAATGTACCACCTGAGGAGAGGAGAGACAGTATTAACTCCTGATTTCAGGTTGTTTTTTTTATTTTATTTTTTATATTCTGCATTCCTGCTGCAAACTGAAACATCTGCTTCTCCGGTGGCCTCCCACCTGTGTTATGCTGCTGTCGGTGAGTTTGGGGCAGGCAGAGAGGTCCAGCTCCTGCAGCCTGTTGAGAGCTAAAAGTGATGCTCCAGCCTGCTGTTTGAACTGCTGCAGGTCATTCTGTGTCACCAGCTTCGGTCGCTCCTCAAACGGCAAACGAGGAGGCTTGAAGAAGCCCATGTTACCAAAGGTCCGGGTGAACCTGGGACCCTTGTCTACCTGTTGAGATAAGTACACTAAGGGGATAGTTTGGATGTTTTTGAAGTAGGATTCTATGAGGTAGATAGCGGCACGCCCCAGTCTGGAGAAGCAGGCAGGAAAACTACCTCATACAGCCCCACTACAAATCTGAACTATTCCTTTACAATACAGGGACTGTAAACTTGTATGACATGTGTGTGCTGCTCACCGTCTCCTCGTCAGGTTCACTTTTGGTTGTTTCCACAATCCCCAGCAGACCCCAGTCTGTGACTTCTTTACACCAGCCGAGCCGCAGAATTACCAGCCTCTGCAGGTATGTGGCTATAGCGCGCACAGACAAGTCAGTCACGTTAACACATGACGTCAAGTCTAGCTCCCGGAGAGTATCCCCAAGAAGCTGTGTGAGAGAGAAAACGGCAAGATCCTGCAGAGAGAGGAAGAAGAATAACGTTTTTTTTTTTTTTTTTTAAACATGCATTTTTAATACAGACAGACACATGGAAACACACAGACACACATACTGTACAAACACACTGACTGACCCTAATGTAGGTGCAGCTCTTGAGGCTGAGTGTCTCCAGCTGGGCTCGTACAGCGGTGCATCCCGTCAAGCCTTTCACTATCTCTGTTCCACTGACGTGCAGACACTCAGACAGGTCCAGACTCCTCAGGGACGACACAGACAGGAGGTCAGCGAGGCCTGTGGACAACACCAAAATCATCCCTATGAAGTGTAACAGTTTTCCAGCAGACAGGAGGCTGGGGTAGTTAATGTGAGTGGAGAGCGTTAAATGCCCTGACCTTTCGTCCAACACCACCGTCTGGTCAAACATTGCCCATCACCTCAATCAATGACAAGGTATCGCAAATAAATAATGGCTGGATTTTCATGTTGAGGATTTTCATGGGTCTCCAGAGGATGAAACGTTATTCCTACAATGACTACATTAGTCAACTAACTAACACTGTATGTCAGGTGGTGTAATACTGTCACACTTCCTTCACCAATAATTAGCAATGGAAGTGGAAGAAAATAACAATAATAAGTAGTTATATAGTAGATGATGCTACATTCTTGAGACCAGAGACTCCTACATTATATATGAAGGAATCAGTGTCAAATCATAAGCTTCTATGTTATTTTTATTGTTGATTCATTATGTCTTGTTCTAATAGTTTGCCCTCACTCATTATAAACCCAATTCAATTTGGACCAGTTATATTTCAGAATTCAACAGGTTGAATGACGTAAAAATTTTACTTTTAAAAACTTTTATGCTCCCAACAGGATACAGCACATCATTTTATATAAGTGGGCTGATTAGTCTGTTAAGAGTAGCTGTTAATTCAACTCTTAAATGTTGTATGTTGTAATGAACACTGGCTCCTAATGGCCACTAAGCCAAGTGCTGTTTAGGGGGAGCTGCGGGGGGGAAACAGCCTGTATAGCCGGCATATTTACACATCTTACTCTGTGAATTACGGATGGATTTCGACCAAACCAGAGTTGCTGATTGTTAGAACAGTGTAAAGACTAAACAAAACTGTGACTATTATTTAGTTTCTGTGTGTTTTACAATGAGTTAACAAGGCAATTAAGCCCGTCCCAGTTCGGTGAAAGAGAGGAACTTGAATGCAAAAGGTGTGCGGTTGTATTTTTCTGTTTAGGTGTAAGAATATTTCCTTTTTGATATTTTGTGAGTTTCCTTTGTCTATTTGTTAGACTATAAAAGCTAAGAGAGCTTGTGTAACGTGTTGGACTCGCTGCTCACGGGAAATTCATCCGACTACATGAAGGCACGACCGGCACGTCTCCGTGAGCACTGGGGAATTTATTTATTTATTTCTTCACTGGACATCCACATTAAATGTAAGACTTTTAGTTTTACTACATTTACAAATGAATCTTCAACTCTATGATACACACAAAACAAAAACACACCATGTGCACCTTTTTCAGTGATCCTCCAATCGCGGGACAAGGAGAGCCGCGTCAGTGACTTCAGGCCGTGTGCTACGGCCTCTACAGACCTGCTGGTCAGTTCCGTGCAGGCGCTGATGTCTAGTCTCTGGAGGCTCGGCTGGTGCTTCACCAGAACCTCCACTGAGTAGTCAGTGAGCTCCTTACAGCCGTGCAGACACAGTTCCACTAAGACCAAATCTTGAACCTGCAACAGAAGGAATATAAAGAAAAAACACTAAAAAAAAAAAAAAAAACTCAAAATCCTACAATATGTGACAAGCAATTAAAACTGTTTATCAAAGTTAAAGGACACGCTAAAATTCTTAAAAAAAAAGATTCTACATCATAAATGAAATCTTAACCAGTATGAATCAACCCTGGCTGCTCAAGCTATATAGAAGCTGTTGCAGAGCCTGAAGGCATCCCGACCTGTGCAATAGTGCGGAGTGACTCAGGGGTGATGGAGGTTCTGCTGAGGTCCAGAGCTACGATGGTGGATTTCTGCTCCGTTAACAACCTTCGCAGGTTCCTCAGTGACAGCAATGCTGACGAATCCTTCACTGCTCCCACAGGGCACCCTCGATATGGGTCGAACTCGAAGGCGATGTGGCATCCGGCCAGCGAGAGGCGGCGGAGGCATGGGGTACAGCCGGTGAGACGATTGAAGCTGAGGTCGGAGAGGTAGCGCAGGTCGGACAGGTCTAGCTCCGCCAGACCGGACAGAGCGGACCTGACCTGGAACAACAAGATGAAGTTTAAACCTGACCTCTCTCGAGCTAATAGCTGCTGTGTCTCTGTTACAGAGGGTTCAGTGCAACAGCAGCTTCAAGATTACACAGCCAGAGAGCAGCAAGTCAGTGCAACTGCAATATTTACATGTCGTTTACACAGATAATTATACATTTGTATGGCTTTTTTTCTTCTTTCTAGAGGGTAAACTGTATTCCTCCATGTAAATACATTAATTACAATTAATTAATTAATCAACTAAGTAACACTGTATGACAGGTGATGTAATACTGTCACCTCCACCAATGATTACCAATGGTGTGTAAGAAAATAACAATAATAATAAATAATTATATAGTAGATGATGACAAATTCTTGAGACCAGACTCCCACATTATATGTTAAGGAATCAGTGTCAAATCACAAGCTCCTATGAATTCGCATACTGACCACTTTCCTCATGAATCGTCCATATTAACTATGAATCAGGTGCTAACGGCCTCCAAACCAATAGCTCATCATTACCTCCTTTTTACATACTACAGTACAATATTAGTTAAAGTTTTTCAGTAGCCTGAGTTGTTATTAGGAATGCACCATTACTTCATTATAACCTTACCAAGGTTATAACCTTGACCCAAGGTTTGGGTCCCCTTAAGAAAAAGTAAGGCACCAAATTCAATTTGACAAAAGAATATGTAGTTACTGTGTTTTGACTTTCTGGGGCAGAGTACATCCATGCAATCGCAGTTATTTGCCTTTGCAGTGTCTCAGTGGCCAAAATGTTGTTGTTATTAATATTTCCTGTTATTAAGCTCACCTGTCAGGCTGACTCTTTACCACAGCGGCCTGGGGCCCTTTGCTGCATGTCATTCCTTCAGCCTCCCTCTTTCATATCTCTTCGACTATCAAATAAAAGGCAGATAGCCCAAAAAAAAAAAAAAAAAAAAAAGTATAAAAAAACGTTGATGCTTGATGAACAGACTTTCAGGATGATCAAGAAGACATGGGGGCAGGATGGTCGGCTCAGCTCAAAAAAAGGTCTACCTCAGCCCGCCAGCCCACAATTAGAGAATATATAATACCTGCTGTCTGTGCTCCTCCCTGGAGAGGAAAGCCCCAGACATGAAGAGGCTATCCAGCCCCCGGAGGTCCAGCCTACGGAGGGAGGTGAGGCGAGGGAGGAGGGCCAGCAGAGAGGCCTCTGTTATACTGCTACCAGGCAGGGACAAGCTCTGCAACTTAGAGCCCAAGCACAGACCCACCTGAAGAGGAAGAAAGACAAAAAGAGAAAGTAGAGAAAATCACACGAGGAGAAGTTAATGAAACAGGTGAGTTAAAGCAAGAGATACAAGTGTCAGGAGGACGGAGAGAGTGGGCAATGGTGTTTAATTCTCTACCTGCTGTTTCCATGCAACAAAAAATGGACATATGGACCGTGTGTGATGGTAAAACGTCCCCAAATTTCCTAAAATAATAAAACTCTCAACATTGACATGCTAAATCAGTGTAAACACTGGTAGATTAGCCTTTGACGTTGTTTTTCTAGGCAATGGCTGAGGTTTTACAACTTTACAAAAAAATTGAAATTCAATGCCTGCATGTTCATACGCAAATACATAGAAATTATTGATGGAGTGATAAGGAGTCATTGAGGGTAGATTTTACATTAACTCCTGCAGCTGCTCTGAACTTTGGACCACAACGTGACTAATTCTGACTGTAGTACATCCTGTTCAGTTTTACGAGAACTCAAAATGATAAAAGCGATACAATGGAAACACTCAAGACCAAGTATGATTAAAAAAATTTTTTTAAAAAATTTAAAAATCTTGTTCCTGGCTGCGTGAATGCTAGCCTTCCAGCCTTTCTTGCCTGATGTCAATGTGTTTCTGAGTTGAATTAAATCCACTCAACTTGGGTTTGCTCAGATTTTTTCAGAAGGCTTTCATAAGCCCTAGAGGTAGGGAGTTCTCTGGACCCACAACGAAGCGTCTGATCGTTTGAAGAGGAAACACAACGCTAACGGTATCAGGGTTCACATGACAGCAGTAATATCATTTCCACAACAAAAGCTAGTGTTTTAGTACAGAGGGAAGACATTTGTAAACACTATCAAAAATACTCCCAAATATATATTATTTTTACCGATCCACTTCTGCTCCCAATTTGTTTGCCCACGATGTACCTTAAACATACTGCATATAAGAAGTGGACGTCACCCATTGGCTTGTGGACAGCTGTTTAGAAGCATCGAGTTTGGCGTTTTGGCCGTTGGCATCTTGTTTTTTTTGCAACCAGAAATAACATGAGAGGGTTGAGCACCTGGAGAGCTAACCAAACCAGACAACACCATGGTAACGACCTATCAATCACAAGGTAGGCTCGTCTTAAAGCATAAGCTACTTTATCGTCTATTTTACTCTAAATGGTACAAAAATTAACATCATACTGTATTGAGGAAGACTTGAAACCAGCCATTGAGATCATAAACTCATGTTTACAATGTTTACTGAGGTAATAAATGAAGTGAGATGTAGGTAGGTACCGTAATTTCTGGACTATTCAGCGCATCTGAATATAAGCCGCACCCACTGAATTTTTAAAAAAATATGTATTTTGTACATAAATAAGCCGCACATGTCTATAAGCCGCAGGTGCCTACCGGTACATTGAAACAAATGAACTTTACACAGGCTTTAACGAAACACGGCTTGGAACAAAAATAAATAGGCCTTTAAACGCCTTCAACTTGAAAGCTGCATCATATGCCTTTCTCCGTGTCTTTGCCATGATGAGGGTGACAAAATGACCGTAATCAGAATCGTGACCATTCATAATGTCCGCTGTTTAAAATGTCCGCTGTTCATAATGTCCGCTGTTCATAATGTCCGCTGCTGAAGACATTCCAAGAACTAATAATGCAATTGAAGGTTGGCATAATGTTTTTAGAGGTTCATTTGGTACACTGAATGAAACACCGAGAAATTTCGTAAAAAAGTTAATTACCGTAATGAATGGGAAGTTTGAGCGCGCTCGATTTACGTCACATTATGTGACGGTGCTCAGTTTTTTGGCGACATGAAGCGTGTGAAAGCGGGAAAAATCCATAAATTAGCCGCGTCATTGTATAAACCGCGAGGTTCAAAGTGTGGGAAAAAAGTAGCGGCTTATAGTCCGGAAATTACGGTAGTTACCCCCTGCTGGATATTAGAGAAAATGCAGGTTTAGGGCACTTCTGCATTGGCTTCACTTGACGTTTGACTATTAAAGAGGAATTGATTTTGGGTTTATGAGGGAGCTTCAGGTGTTCTTCAGTCAAATGAGTAATAGTTCAGTTTTAGTAAATCCTCAAATTTAAGCTTTGGCAATTACCACATTTTTACAGGAATATCTATCTCTCCCCATGGTCATCCAGTCAATACGAATTCTCTTAGCTTTCATCTTCAGCTCCTGAGCAGACCTGAGCATCTCAATATGCGTTAGACAGTAACAGTCTGCAAACATCCTAACCAAGGTAATAAAGTGCTTTTAATCAGAACAGCATACTGCACCTCCAGAAGCAGCGATCTGGACATGCTGAACCCATCGAGCTGCTTGATGATCAGACTGCAGCGTGACTTTCTGCCCAGACCCCTGATCAGCTCCAGGGACGAGGCCGAAGCCGGGAAGCAGAAGGTGACGTTCTTCTGCACAAAGAGAAACAGACAGAGAAGAAGCATGGGGTTTACTCTGCCCTCAAGCATTACACACATCCTTCCACAGTCCCCTTTCAAGTAGTCCACACTGACAAAGTGTTTCGGAAGTATTTATTATGCAGATTTATCATGCATTATGCTCTGAAGCAAATTACCTGAAAGTTTGAGTCCTGACTAGCATAGTACCAGGTGCGGCAGACCAGCGAGGCATCCTTCCTGTCTGAAGCGTGAAGAAAGCTCAGGATGTAAACTATGATCTACAGCAAGGGATAGGAATAGGGCATTAGACACATCCACCGCAGGATCATCCGACAGCAATTTATTAACTCAAATGACAGCATACTGTAGGACTGAATGACATATTGTCCTTTGAATAGTATAGTATGTCATGACACGTCCTGATCCACCAGTAGACTGTTGATGTGGCTCTACTGAGAACCGGCAATTCACTTTTATCCTCTTTGGGGGACATGACACTGAGGCCTATATTTCAAACACCATGTATGCAGTCTATTTGAGTCCTAATGTACTGTAAAAAAAGAAGCTAATCCTGGGCCTTCTAGTGATGCAACACACACAGGAGCATGAGCAGCAGAGCGTTTCAAAATGGAGGGAATTGCACATTTATGTTCTTCATAGGGAAGTTGTTTTTTTGTGTCTGAGAGTTTTAACTATATTATATTAAAAGTGTATGTTATTTTTAAGCCTTTCAAAATACACATTTGTAACCCATGTCCTTTGCAGGGCACAGTGGGACTTGTTTCCTCTCATCTCATTTTCAACAATTTTGCATACTGAGCACTGAGTGAGGCAGAAAAGATTTAGTTAAAAAGTGATTGAGCAAGAGTCACACATAGATGCCTGTACATTATTTGTCTTGTACACACATGTGCACATGCACACACATTGTGTATAACCAGTTAAAAGCAAGCACAATACCTCTAACATTACTTTCTCTATTTTCTATTTATTTCTTAAAAGTGAATTTAATTATATAATGTAAAGGTTGTTGTGGAACAGATTGACCCGCTATAACAAAATGTTTTAATAACATTTTTCTGTTTCTTACATCTTAACTACTTAAATTATGTAAACAATAATAATAACAATAAAACCTTTTTTCTTCAGGATTGTATGAAGTGTTATAAGGTCTTTCTGTAAACATATTTTTTATAAACATTTATTTTATTTGTTACAACTACATTAACTCACCTCCAGAGGCAGCTCAGGTGTTTCTATAATGTCCTCCCCATTGCAGTCTTCCATCTCAGCTTCTCCTTCGTTATTATAATGAAGTCCAGACCATCACAAGTGACTCAGTTAGCCATTCACTAACGTTAGCTAGCTGCACAAGTGTAAAAGCTACAGTGTTAAGTGAACTAATAGCTAATAGCTTCTACGTGCTTACAAACCGTAGACTCGTATCATTCTTATCCGGCAACTATCCAATACAATTATCAATTTCAGATATATGGAAGCCAATGAAGGTCTGTGTTGACTGCTGTCACCTCACTAAGCTACTTTACACTGACTGTAGCACAGGCTGCTGTACATTTCCGTGGGCAGTCTGATTGGGATCAGCTGATCGGAAGAGAAAAAACTGACGTCACGGGGGGGGATGAGCATTGTGGGAAATGAGGTTTTCCTCCACCACGCTTTAGCTGTCCTTTAGCCTCCATAAAGTCATTTAGATAGCATGCTTCGATCTAAATTAATGGAAAGTGTACACACACTCCCTCTGAATTTTCCACTGAGGTCGGTCTGATACCGGAACTGGAATGTTTACGTTGGCATTTACCAGAAATGCGCAAGAAGTTGCTAGTTGTTTGATTCAAAACAGATGAAAAAAAAACTCTTTGCAAATGGATTCATAAATACTGGAAAAAAAACCTTACCCTAGTCTATATACAGCCGAATGAAGAAAACATTTTAAGAGTTTACTTGTTGCTGCTTCGATTTGTGGTTTACACAATGCAGTTTGTCAGGTAGTACAAAGTAGTAATACCACAGTGTAGAAAAAGTGTTGCAAGAAAAAGTCCCGCATTCAAAAGTATCAACACATAATTATACTTTAAAGTAGGAATGCTGAAAGTGAAAGAACTCATTTTAATTACTGTATATACTTATGGGTATAGTTTAATCTATATTAATACATCATTTATTAGTGGATTATAAATATTTTAATATTAATAATATAATTGTGTAAAGCATCTTAAATGATCAAATAAATGTAGTAGAGTAAAAAATACCATTTCCCTCTGAGATAGTGGAGTAGAAGTCTAAATTAAATGTAAATATGTTAAAACTGGTCATTTATTAACAAATGAGTAACCAAATAATCGTGTTTAAGGGATTTATTATACACACACATTCAAGTCTATTATGCACTCATCGCTTCCCTCACACACACACACACACACACCATAAATAAGAAACAACATAGATAATCCTTTCTACAGATTGTCTGGCAGTATGGTTAGCTGGTTTATGGGCCTGTTTTCTGAGGATGTATCAATAGTTAAACCATCTATACAAAAATATTAAACCTGACATCATTACTGGGTCCTAAACACATTTACAGCACAAATTAAACATTTAGCATTATTAGAATGTATGTACACGTCATGACACTGCGAAGCATCAAGGGATTTTACATTACCGAGAGTGTGATTCAGCTAAATTTCAAAAAACAAATATATTTACATTATTGTACAAAACAAACAAAAGAAAACATACAGTTTCACTAGGTCTTTGCTGTTGTTCAAACCAACCTGTAAAAACATCAGCAGTCCAAGCTACTCACACCAACACAATACAAAGGTCAATGACAAAACAGATAAGGCAAATTGTTCTTTCAAGTTTACAAAATAATCTGTCAACAGTCAGCAGACAACAACAGCGAAAACATTTGTTTTAGAAAGACAAGAAGTTCAGTTCTGTTCTTCGACTGATGGCTTAACTATGCCATCCCGCGCAGAATCCACTCATCATCATCATCATCACAGCTACACTGAATTCAGTAACGTAAACTCAGTGTATATGATGAACATGGGCTTGAATTCTGAAGAGGTGAGGAATGGCTTGCTCCTACATTCGATGGTCTAATAGTGTGATGAATAAAGATGTGTGTGGAGGTTGAAAGAACACTGCAAAGCAATGGGAGAATAAAAATGAGCAGAGAGTCTATGTCGATGATAATCGTCAAAAAAGTGACAAAATACAGTGGGCTACAAGGCCATAACATACACAATGGGTAAGTATGGGTCAGAGTGGACTACAGTACTACCTTGATATTTTTGCAAAGAAGCTATCCCACACAACTCCCACTAGAAGATCAGGCTGACATCAAGACATGACAGTTTTGTACATGTTCATTTACAACACCTCCTCTTTCATTCCACCATTCTGTCAATTTATATCAGAGATTCCTCCTTTAAAGCGAGTGTTTCTTCATTCCCCAATTTCCCCTCTCCTCTTCTCGATTGTGATCCAGTTCTGTGATCTCCTCCTTCCCCGTCCTTTAAAGAATGATCACAACTTCTTTTCTTTCCCACCCTCGTTCCCTTCGTCCTCGCTGACACCCTCCTCTCTTTGGTCCATGGCGAGCATTTCGTCCACGTCACAGTGGCCCTGTGATGCAGAGTGAGGCATCACAGAGTTGTTGTTGTTGTTGCGGCAACGGGAGGCAGAGCGAAACGTTGTGGAGCTGGCAGAGAGCGGTGAGGGTGTGTCTAAGTCTCTGTCCAGTCCAGAGCTGGAGGTGGGAGATGGAGGAGGCAGGGTGGAGGAGATGGAGGGCTGGAAGAGAAGAGATAGGCGATACACTACAGGTGACATTTTTTACTTATACATATCACCATGAAACTACCCCAGTTGATTACTTACATTAAGACAATTCATTTTTTTATTACAAGTTTCCTAAAATTGCATGTTTTAATATGCAAATGAGGCATTATCTTAATATATATGTTCTAATTTGCATACATATCCTGAACAGAAATCTGAACATTGACTCAAGCCAGGTTAAAAATGTTTGTTTCATTTTGTTGACATATATTAGAGTAAAATATTTGTACTTAAGGCAATATGGATACCTCTTTGTATCAATCCATGAATCAGAAAATACTGTCAACAGCCATACTATAACTAATTTCTTTGCCGTGTTTTAGGAATAATGATGCTAATGGGGCATTGTCTAATAGTACCTTTTGGTGAATTTGGGAGAAATCTACAGATGCAAATAGACAAAGTTAGTACAATACATATTAATGTGTATTTTGGATGTTTTCTTTCTACTTGTCTGAATGAAGACATGTTATAGAAGAAAAATAGCCCAAAATCTCACAATTGAGTGCATGAAGAAACAATGTTTTTGTCTGTAGTGTCTCGCCCTAAGCCACTATATGAAGTACACCCTCTTTCTTGACACTATCCCATGTGCGTATGTTTATTCTTTGGTTTGTATGTTTACCTGTAACGAGACACTGGACTTGTTGGTCTTCTCTTTGACTTTAGCCAGAGCTCCTTTAAGTCCAGTGGATCTCTCTGTCATCTCCAGGGCTGCTCTCAGCAGTTTGGGGGTTTCCGGTCTAACAGCGGCTGCAGGGACCTGAGTGGCACCACTAGGTTCTTCTTTGGGCTCAGGTTTCTTTCCCTTGGTAAGCATCTTCCTGTGATTGAGACAGTAACAGTTGTCAGTAATAATAACATACATACATGCAGAGAAAGAAATAGTTGTTGTATGAGTCAATTTTTGTTATGGCAGCCCCACTACGTCTGTACAGGACAGATACAAAGCAGAAAGTACAGTGATGTTTATTTTTGTGGTTTCAAGAGAATGATATATGCTAATATGTGGTGCCATTGATGTTTAACCTGGCCTTCTTGCGGAGCAGTTTCTTGGACTCTGGGTAGTGGACCAGAATCTCATTCAGGTCTTTCTTGTCCAGGATGAAGAGATTGGCAAATCCATGGGCGATTACATTTGCTGTGCGCCTGTTACCCCCGCCCACTGCAAGCAAACTGCCAATCAGAGAAATTATGGTTGAAAAAGACATTTTCCACCAGGGTTGAAGATCAGTTTGATTTTTCCTGATCTAAGATATTTGTCAGAGATGGCAGTTTAGATAGGTAAGAACTGTAGGTAATAATCTCTTCACCTGATCTCTCCAAAGACCGATCCTGCTCTGAGAGTGACAAACACGGTCTTCCCATCCGGTCCTCCGACCACCTGCACTTCCCCCGCCTTTATGATGTACATCTCCCGACCCACCTCACCCTAAGCAAGAAAAAGGAGGGAGTTAGAGGTGGATGATGAGAGGGAGAGAGCAATACAAATGGCAAACATGTTTTTAAAAGTTGCCACATACAGTCTTCTACAAACCAAACACATGCAAGTTTGCCTTTTACCTTTTTGCAGACATAATCCCCCGGCAGGTAGACAACAGAGCGTAGGCTTTTCAGCATGTCAAAGATCATCTGTCTGTCACAACCCTGTCAAGAGGGAGGACAAAAAAGAGAAAACAGTGATCTCCTGTTGATCTCTATATGGCATGTGCACTAGCTTTACAACTGTGGAGTTACAGGAGCGCCATAAATAAGAATAAATCTTCTTAAAAAGAATAAGAAAATACATTTGGAATTATAAAGAGGAATAAATAAGTAAATAAAAAAGATGGGAAAATATAAAGATCATTAATAAAATAATACATTAATGTTTAAACATAAAGAAAAATAACAAAATATGAAAGAATAGGAGTAAAGAGTATTTCTTTTTTAAATATGTCATTTATGTATTTGTATCCCTTTATTTGACCTTATTCTCTTCCCTTTTGCTTTTCCTTAAAGGACCAAGCTGTCAATCAGCTGGCTGTGGGCGGGCCTTCCTGCCCAGGCTGAGTAGTCAATTTATTTATTTATGTGTAGTCACATTGATTTAATCTTTCATGTGTTCCTCTTTATATTCATTTCATATACATTTATTTTCTTATGCTTTTACAGATTTATTCTACTTAGGGCACTCTTATGACTCCATATGCAACACAATGGGGTCTCGCAGAAAGATTAGATATTCACTGTACAATGTCTCACTTTCTGCACTGTAGATTTTAGAATATCATTCTCTATTAAGTATGCTGTGCTATTCTTCATATGAGTTTTTAGGAATTCCTACCTGAAAAAGAGCGACTTTGCTGACAATGGAGTAGTTGACGTCAATAGCAATGTCCAGACGC
This sequence comes from Bovichtus variegatus, assembly GCA_943593645.1. Lineage (NCBI taxonomy): Eukaryota > Metazoa > Chordata > Actinopteri > Perciformes > Bovichtidae > Bovichtus > Bovichtus variegatus. The sequence goes on from CALSCE010010634.1 coordinate 5,367,852, forward strand.
ATTTTATCTGGCAACTGAGTTAGCAGCTCCTGCTCGTCTGAAGGAAGATAATGAGGTACAGTATGACTGAAAGGTCACATGTATATGATTCATATGAATGTGCACAGATGATGCCTTACCCAGCATGCCTTGTGATTGCCAGGTGTAGTTGTACCATGTTTTGACACGGTTTTGCACGTCTTTGGGGATGCGATAGGAGGACATGTATTTTATGGTGTTGTCCATACATGTGCGGTAGTAGGTCTGACCTGATGTGGCTGCACCAACCACATCACGCATCTGAGAGATAAAACACGTTTGTTCACTTAATACCATCTTTGCACAAAACAATTTAGACAATTTAAACGATTTAAAAAATTAGGAAATGTGTCAGGAGAGGTCAAGAAGTCAGAATGTCTAATAAAATGGACCTCGACAACAAACAATCTATCTATCTATCTATCTATCTATCTATCTATCTATCTATCTATCTATCTATCTATCTATCTATCTATCTATCTATCTATCTATCTATCTATCTATCTATCTATCTATCTATCCATCTATCTATCTATCTATCTATCTATCTATCTATCTATCTATCTATCTATCTATCTATCTATCTATCTATCTATCTATCTATCTATCTATCTATCTATCTGTCTGTCTGTCTTGCTCTCTGTCTATATAATTATATATATATATGTCAAGAAATAATTCGAATTCATGAATTCAAATGACGTAAATATTTTTTAAGGCAACTCTGCTGTTGGTTCAAAAGTTGTCTGTTTCCATTTTAAACCTATGTGCAGGGCACCAATGTCTCCATTCTATTTACCTACCTGTCCAATCATGATAGAGAAGGCAAAGACTCCAACAAAGTAGTTGATGAGTTGGAAGACAATCTCGAACAGAGTGGTAGGGTCTGGCAGACCACCGATGGTGATTAGGGTCTTTACTGCAAAGTAGTAACAGCGAATGTAACTGAGCAGAGACAGAAATGGGAGGCATTATACAGAGGCAGAACAGGAAAATGGCTTCAAATGAACATGATGGGTTTTGAAATGAATGAGACATAAAAAAAAAAAAAATTAAAGGATGCGACTAGAATAGACGGGATCCTATGTGTGACCCATGCAGGCGAGCACCAGCCACACTTTCACATGTGCCTTGGTTTTGTTCAAGACTAAACAGTCAATCAATATTTAAAATCTTTTCAGATATCTTGGAAACATCCACATATCCTTCTGCTGCTTCTGCAGTTTTTGGAGTAGCTCTACAAAATATGCGTTAGGGCACGATCACACATGCACAAATGCAGACGAGTGACCATCACCTGCCGAGGAAATATTTGCTTGAAAGTTCATCAAAGTTGAACTTGACGCGATGCACATTTTTTTCACCCCTTCGCTCGCATGGAATGGATTAAAGACCTTATACCATATGTGTCAAACTCAAGGCCCGCGGACCAAATCCGGCCCGCGGTGGAATTATCTTTGGCCCGCAGGATAATATTTAATTTGTATTAGAGTTGGCCCTCCGGTATATTACACGCACCACTAATACTACAAGTCCCACAATGCACCGCCAGCGCGTCGGCACGTCAATCGAGCGCGAAAACCTGCCCCACTCGCTCATCAGCAGGCCACCTGTGGTCAAGTTTCAGCTACCCCTCTCCCCAAAAAATGGCTAAACGAAAGGTGGATTTAGGCAGGTGGGAGGCAGAGTATATGTTCGCAGATATAAAGGGCAAAGCTGTTTGTCTTGTGTGTGGAGACGGTGTGGCCGTAATGAAAGAATATAACGTAAGACGACACGATGAAACGAAACAGCACGACAGGTATAAGAGGCTGAAAACAGATGAAAACAGAGGCTCCAGAAGGTAGAAGATGTTTCGAGTTGCGTGAGGAGATCTGTCAGTTCATGGAAAGCAAAGGGAAAGACACAACAGAGCTCCGGGATGAAAAGTTGCTGTGTGAAGTGGCGTTTCTGTGTGACATCACGAGCCATCTCAATGCGCTCAACCTGCAGCTTCAGGGACGGGGCTGTGTGATCACTGACATGTACGCTGCAGTGAGGGCTTTTAAAACCAAGCTGCGCCTGTGGGAGACGCAGATGCTGCAAGAAAACTTGAGCCATTTTCCATGCTGCCAAACTATGAAAGAGCAGGTCTCTACCGCTGCGTTCCCAAGTGCGCAGTTTGCCGAAAAACTCAGCATACTTGGTGCCGACTTCACACGCCGATTTGCCGACTTTGAAGCCCAAAAAAGCAGGTTTGAACTGCTCAGTAATCCATTTGCAGTTGACGTGGAAAGCGCTCCAACCAACCTCCAAATGGAGCTGATTGAACTCCAGTGTAGTGACACACTCAAAGCAAAGTATGACTGTGGGTGCTGCACAGTTTCCACTTTTCATCCCCGACACAGTGCCCCAAGCTGCGTAGCCAAGCTGTCCAAATGCTCTCTATGTTTGGCAGCACATACCTGTGTGAACAACTGTTCTCTTTGATGAAGTTAAACAAAGCATCACACAGGAGTCGTCTTACTGATGAACACCTTCACTCAATCCTGCGGATTTCCTCAGCTCAGAGCCTGACCCCAAACATTGATGAACTTGCATCCAAGATGAGATGCCAAGTATCTGGCTTAGACTAGTGTGCATCACAGAGCAGCAAACTGGGCTTTAATGTATGTTTCCATTTTGCACTTTTTTCTTGCATGTTTGATTTTTCTTTTAAGGAAATTATTTTTTGGCTGTTGGTGGCCTGTGGAAAAATTTTTTCACTTGAAATTACACTGGAAAAGCTGCAGATTAGGCCATAAAAAATGCAACTGATTGTTCTTGTATTTAATGTTTATTGTTGTTGTTTATAGGCAATAACTGTCTTACAAGCTTTGTTACTTCCAGGTTCAAGTATCTGGCTTAGTCTAGTTACTAGTGTGCATCAGAGAGCAGCAAACTGAGCTTTAATATATGTTTCCTTTTTGCATTTTTTTCTTGCCACCACAAGGCATTTTTGGTTTTTCTTTGAAGAAAATAATTTTTCCGCTGTTGATGGCCTGTGGAAAACTGTTTTCATTAGAACTTACTCTGGAAAAGCTGCAGATTGAGCCATAAGAAATTAATGTAACTGATTTTTCATTTATTTAATGTTCAATATTGTTTTTATAGGCAATAACTTATAAGCTTTGCTAGTTACAGGGTCAACTTTAATGTACTTTAATAACTTTAATACCTTAAATGTATTTGTTGTCTGTTTTTCTTACCACTATTGTTATTATTATTATTATTATTACTATTTATTTGTATTGTTTTTCGTTTTTTGTATTGAATTCTTTTTTTATTTATTTTTTTTTATGTTTAGTATCTCACAATTTTTGTCACATTGAATGTCTTTATACAGTAAGTACACGTAAGTGTTAATGTTGTACTTCTATATACATTTTGTATGACTTTAAATACCAATAAAAAGAGCAGAGAGCGCAAAAAAAAAGAATAGACAGAGATGAGTCAGCTTTCCTTTACGTGAGTTGACATCTTCCTCATTGGTCTTCACTTTGCTCCTTTGGGTCTGAAATGTCTGATTTCATCTCAACAGCTGTGCACCAGTGAATCACCTTTAAACCCCTGTCCTAATCTTCAAAACTAAACTAAAAACATATTTTAAAAAAAGCAATGATGTGTGTGTGGTGTGTGTGTATGCGTTTCTCCGACCAACCTGTTGCCCTCGCCGTTGTACACCCACTTTGTCGTTCCTAGTCCTGTGAAGGCAGAGCCCCAGTAGTACAGACAGGCATTACAGTGGAGACAGTAAAGGAGGTAGGTGGTGGTGCGGATCACCCTGAGAGACAGAGAGTGAGAAAGCAAAGCATTCAAATAAACGGAGGACGTAAAAAAAAAAATGTATTTGTTCATCTGTGTTCATCTCAAGGAAGGAAGACGAAGTATAATGAAGAGGATTCAGTGCAGGGCAGTGAGAACCATCAGGCTGCAGCTGACCTGTAGATGAAGGCTTTGGTCAAGATGGCCTCTAGACGCTCATTGAACTCAAAGAAGGAGTTGATCTGGGGAGGCAGTGGTAGAAAACGGAAACAAATATTTGAAGAGTTTCAAAATTGGATCAAACATTTGAAAAAGTAATATCTGAATAATTGACATCTTGCTTCTCAAAAGGGATACATAGAGCCTTGGAAATGAACTTCTCCTTTGCATTGATGCCACAATTACTGATACCATATTTAATATTGTCAGTGTCACATTGTTATGTGTAGCTTAGTACATATATGTGGAAGGACTCTTAGTGCGTTGGTTGGCAGAATGCTGATGCTCACTGTACCAGGTTGTAATGGGTTGTTAATACAGTAATAAAGCTCACCTTCAGCAGCCTGGGTAAGCGAAGCAGAGGGTTGATGCCAGTTTTAAAATAGAAGAGCTCCAGGGGAACAAGGCTGGCTACGTCAAACTGAAAAACAGGAAGGTACCACTTCATTGACTGAATCGCTTGGATGATTGATTCAACGATTAATATGTTAAGTAAAGCCGAAAACACAGCTTTAGTTACTTACTTTGAAGCGTTTGGTTTTCATGTAATTCTTCCTCATGTCTTTTTTGTCACACTGTAACAAAAACAAAACAATGATCCTGGTAGATTGATTATTATGGTTTTTAACCGACATTGTTTTTACTTTAAAAAAGGTAGCTACGCATGTGTAAAAATCATAATATAATATAAAGTATACTAATGTGATAAATGTCACTTCTGCTGTTGATAACTAAAGAGATTATTTCTTCCTTTTTGTTCACTATAAAACAATTTTCCCTAGGGCTGGGCAAATAATCAAAATGTATTTTCATTTATGATTACGGATCACTGTTTAAAAAAAATAATAATGTTATCTAAAATATAATAAATATATATAAATATAATAATAATAAGTTAGCAAGTAAATCCACTGTTAAAAAGACAAAAACAAAAAAAAGTTAATTAATTCATGATGTTTCCAAAGTCAATGAGTAATCGTAGTAAATAACAGTGAGTACGGTTTTTACCATAATCGAGAAGCTCTACTGTTCCCTGTGATTTCAGCAGCCTTTTTTCTCTCCCTGACACATTTCGATCACCACTATGAGGAGACGCTCAGTTACAGTAATGGCTCCCAGTGTCCCACTCACCACTATGTCCCCTCCACGAACAAACTGCAGGCGCGGCTGGAAGATGGTGATGTCCAGGATGTAAATGAGGTCACACATATAGTCGGTCAGCAGCCAGTAGTAAATGTTGTCTGGAGTCTGGTAGGGGAAGGCCCAGCGCACTGGGATGAACCACGCGTTCCAGTTCCACGCCAGAGAAACCAAAAACATCCACAGCACGTACATCAAGTCTGAGGAGGGAGACAGAGATGAGAGGATGAAGGGCGTGAGAGAGACGGAGAAATTGGGGAAACAGACAACAGGAGAATTTAAAGTAAGGAGAGACTGGAATTATTTTGGAATTATTTATAATTATTTAGTGACAGTGATGGTCAAGCACCAACTACCAGTATATGCTGTTATCTTGAGATTGATGGGAACAAGAGAATGACAAGCAGGGCTGTACCAAATAGCTTCATTCATAACGTTGACATTCACGTTCTAAACTAATATTTGAATGCTGCTTTTCTTTTGCATGTCTATTCATTGCGTTTAAAGCAGGTATTTCTGCACAGTTGCAGATGAAGATCAGGCTCCGCAATATTATTATTATTATACTATTTGTAGGATTAGATTCCAGTGGTGGCTGCGTAGGACAGTTTCCGACTCCTGTGTTCCAAACATTTCCAATAATGAAATTTTGTAATTTCCAGAGCGTTGGAAGTTACAAAAGTCAAAATTTATTGTAAAAAGATCTTTCTTTTTTTTTTCTAGGATGATGATGTCATGAAATATGATGACAGACTTTCGAAAAAATCTCAATAGAAGCTTCTAATGTAAAAAAAAAACAGCAAAGATATTCGGTTCAGCCCTCCAGGCATGCAGGATATAATCTGTATTATAAAGCAACATTTGCATTATTTGGAACTTGGTTTTGAGCTATAGGAGAACGAATGGTGATGGAAGATGGACTGGCACACAAAGTCCTATTGAGCGCGGAAAAAAGGGAATATGAAGGGGTAAATGACAGATGATTAGGAGACAGGTGTCTGCGTTGTAACAGAACAGTAGATTCAACTTTACCCAAACCCCACAATGCTTAATTATTGCATTCTGGTTGCATTTAAACACAATATTCAAAAAGAAAAATGTCTTTAGTTGCTTTGTGGATGAGCATTAAACAGCTCAATATGTTTGAATCAATGTGGTATTTTAAGATATGTGTTCAGAACTGTGTGGCTGAAAATTATTTCATTCAATATGTGTTTGTCATTTATCTCTAAATTAAGTAAAGGAGATTCTACTGTGCAGCACGGCGCTGTAGGTGGCAGCGGGAAGTGTATTCGGCTGGGTTCTCACTGGTGAAAGGGTCGATGCTGGCAGGGAAGTGGTAGTGCATACAAGCTTGTATCCACCGAGGAGTTTTCACCTTGCAGCAGCGGCTAGACTGCTCCTCCTCTTCCCCACTCTCCACTCCTCCTCCTCCTCCTCCTCCTCCTGATGGACCTGCTTGTGCCTCTTTCTCTTCTCCGTCCACTGGCTGAGCTCCAGGCTGAGGAGCCGAAGCCTGAGGAGGAGCTGAAGGAAGGTGAGAGTGGAAGGGGCAAAAGGTCAGAAGAACTCATGAGAAAGATTTTAAGATAGGATGCAAAAAAGAAAGTTTACCATCTCAGACCGGGCCAGGGTGCAAAACATGATTAAGGGTACAAATGTGTTTTAGTCCTTAGTTTTAGATTAGATTAGTCCTTTAGCTGAATAATTCAGAGCGTGCTTGCAGCAGGCGATGAAGACTTCTGTTTGCCTGTGTGGTGGTCTTCCACAAATTCCACAAATTAATTTTTAAAAAGTATGCAAATTAACTGTTACCTCTTGGTTCAAAATACAAAAACAACACAATCCGAGAGATGGAGGAAATGATCAAAATGAGCAAAACTCTTTAATTCCTTTGAGTCTAAATGCTGTTGGTTTATATCAATGATGGTAATGGGATTCCTGGGTAGCTGGGGATGGGGTTGGGAGGAATGGGTTGGAAGGTTTTTGATTTTTCCTTCTCTATGAACACTGCCATAGTTCAAAAGAAACTGTAGTATTACACTCTGCCTTATGTCACTTTTATGACGGTAATGATGCTTACCCTCCCTTATATAAACAAAAGATACTAAGAAACTTGTAAAATGCAGTGTGCACACATCCCTTTTTCAACGGTTCACTGCTGATTTTGTCCTGCATCCATACCCAATTTAGATCAGCACACCTTCTGTATTACTAAATGTGTACTGTTGTACTATGAAGGATATCCAGCTGCAAACAGGCTTGAAAAATATTCTTCATTTAAGATTATCCTGATCTCTGGTAAGCCACATGAAACCATTTAAGATAGAAATGACACCATGTGTGTGTTCTAAAAAATATTTTGATAATCCATCATTTGCTCTGACCTTTGCTTTCTATGACTGTGTTGCACCTGGAAAACTGATGTGCCAGAAATTACATTGTGTTTCTGGCAATGAGAAGACAAACTGGGAACCATAAGCTCTTATATCACCCATCATACCTGCAGCATAACTGCATATTAACAGGATTTTTGATCGAGGGATAGTAATGTTTATTGCTTATTTCTTATATTTTGATATGTTAACAAAAGTAAAAGAGACATTTCGTTAATGCAAATGTTGCCTAGTATTTTTCATGGGTAAAGGGTATTAAAAAAAAGTGTAAATGAACAAATCTTGAAGCACCCTTTGCCCACCCTTAAGACACCCACTTTGGAAACCACTGATCAAAACACTGAGGGGTGAATGAGGAAACTAGTGGTACAACTTTAGGGACGAAGGTGGTAAAGAAGCTACTACAGCTACTTCTCACCTGTGTGTGTCTTTCAGTGGGAAGTTTCATAATAGTGATGTAGCTTTTTTTGTTAAGACGGCATTCCAAGGTGTGTGTTTAACTTAAAGGGACACTTCAGTTCTGTGGATTATCTCGAGTAAGCGTGTCATGATTTCCTGAAAAAGAAATTGCTGTTAAAAGAATTTGGCGCTTTGAGCACCACAAGCCGAGTGCCATCTAGTTCCATTATATTGAAAAGAAGGCAGACGTCTCTACGGCACTGGGCACTAGATTGAGACATTTCACTAAAGGTAAGAGGAAAAATATGTAGTATTTTGGATTTTTGGGTGAGTTGTCCCTTTATAAATGAGTAGACATTTTCTCAGCTGGACAAGGCTGACTCTTTTAACCTGGAAATAAAACATACAACCTATAATCTAAGTAACACTTTTGAATTTTAGGATGCAAGCTTTTTTGTGCTGTATGTCCCATGCAGCTCTAAAGACCAGCTCGGAGTGTGTATAGGTGAAAGACAGAAGAGGACAGAGACTACAACTCACAGGGGATGATGCTGTCTTCATCTGAGCTGTCCGGGTCAATCAGTTTCTCCTTCGCCTTCTCCGTTCTATCTTTAAACATCCGGACCAGCTCCTGAAGACGCTCGTTCACCACTGTACTGGTCTGACTGGCTGAAGATGCCGGCCGTTCTTTCCTTCTTGAAAAATAATACAATTAAATTATGCTCATTTTTATTATTGTGAATGTCCATATATTATTGCATGTCAGCACTTAAATGAAAGTAAGTACTCACACTTATTTATCTTCATTGTGTGTGTGTGTGTGTGTGTGTGTGTGTGTGTGTGTAATGCTCACATGTCGTCTGAGCTGTGCAGGCTGGATTGGCTTGGCCAGGCTCTGACAGGGATGCTTCCTTCATCATCATCATCTTCACTTTGAGAGTGAAGGGTCCTGCTGTTGAAGTTACATTTGAGAAAGTGCTGCCTTAGTTAGATTATAGTTCACTTTTCTCAAACTAAAATCCGCTGTACATCATGTTAAGCAGTATTTGTAAATGTTCAAAAAGACACATTATTTACATGTATACATGCTTAAGTTCTGCCTTTCGAGTTCATTCTGTGTTTATGATTATGAAAAATGAGCAAATTAATGAGCAGTGAAAATAATTATTTACTGAGCGAATGAGCAAAGACTGGTCGATTCGAATGGGATATAATAAATAGTAATAATGGATAAAATATCGACAATAGCTCGATATGTGAATAAAGAGATAGATGGGTACTAGATGAGTTGATACAGTGTTTAACAAGGGTTGATATCTTACATCTTAGTCCAGATAGTCCTACGATTCCTTCCACTACTGTCACGGATGGTCAGAGCCGAGTTTGAAGCAAGTGTGTGTTCAAGAGAGAGGGAAGTGGAGAGAGGGGGTTTGTGTGTGGTGTGTGTGCCAGGGAAAGCATCATATTAATCCAAGAAACAGATGACAAGTGAAAATAATCACCTTCAGAACTCTACAGACATGGATGGATTATGAGACAATGGGCTCCTGGGCACAGACATGTAAGAGCCCCCCCCCCCTGTCTGCATATGAACAAGACACCCAAACTCATAGTTTACTTTTAGTCATTTTGCGTCCCTTTGTAGTTGTTTTGCAGCTCATTGTAGGCATTTCGCATGTCTTTGCAGTAACTTCTTCTTATAGTCGTTTTGTATCTATTTTTAGCCGTTTTAATTTTCTGTGCCTTTGCAGTAATCCTAGGTTGTTTGTTGTCATTTTGGCTTTTTGTTGTCGCTTTACGTCTATTTTTAGTCGTTTGCACCTCCTTGTGGTAATTTTTTGGTTGTTTTGCATCCGTTTTTAGTTTTTTTGTATTTTGCATCTATTTTTAGACATTTTGCATCTCTTTGTGGTCATTTTGCATCTACTTGTATTCGTTTTGCATCTGTATTTAGTCCTTTTGCTTTTCTACAGGGTTGTTTTGTTTCTCTTTGTAGTAATTTTGGGACATTTGTTGATGTATAATTTTGGTCGTTTTGCGCCCCTGGTCCTGTGTCCGTCGGCCCATTTAGTAATCCTTCCATGTCTACAGGTAGGGGACAGAGTGATAATACAAGTGCAAGATTGTGATGCATCAGTTTATTGACTTTTGCTACGTTATGACAATATCCACAAAGTAGCCAAAAGCACAAACATCTGTGAAAGCCATGCAAAAGTGAACAGAACATCACAACACAGAACAACACAAGAAACACAAACAAGTGTAGCTCCACAATGATTCACATGACAAACTGTGTTCTGCATAAACACTTTGTGCTGGTTTCCTGGTGTATGTCATTTTGGCAGCTCTTACTGTCGTTTCTGTGCAAAAACGATTTCACAACTTTGGGACTAAATTGAAAGACATTTCCGATTTTCCTAAGCAACAAGTGGTTTGTGCAGGACACTGACATATAGACAGTACAGCAGTAGAGGGCAGTAGATCCATTTCAAACAGCACTAAACAGAGGGAACGTGTAGAGTGTCACACCAAAATATTATAGTTGGCGATTTATTAAAACCATGAATGATGATAAAACATAATTCTATCACTGAAATTCTGTGTATTTCATATCTTTCTCAATGTTGTGTTTTGCCAGCTACCAATATTTAATGTAATCTCATTTTGAATGAAAACAGCCAGCAGTAATTAATAACAAATAACATATCCTGGTGGTGTTACTTTGCATTTCTCTCTTGTGAAATTGTTTGCCATGGAAGCTATGCATATGTGTTGTTTCACTAGAGAAAAAGAATAATGACTGAAAATTACAAGCGCTACAACTGAAACGATCCAGGCAGTTTCCTTACTCTTTATCTCCTTTACTGTGGGTGAGAAGCATGAGGGGAGACAATAATATTGTAATGCAGACCTGATACAATTTTTAAGGTGCTTACTTGTCACACAGCATAAACATCTTGGTAAAACATTGTATGGGAAGAAAAAGTAAAAATCATATTTTGTAAGTTATACATAGTGGTAGTATATCTCACCTTTGACGACCTCCGGAAGGGGTCACAGGGACAGTGAGGGTTGTAAGTTTGGGGTCCTGGGGGGTGAGAATTTGGGGGATATTGCTCTTATCCTCCCTACCTCCTCCTCCTCCGGCTCCTCTTTCCCCTCCTCTCTCATGGTCTGAGTCGACATCCTCTACATTGACAGCTGGACGGAGGCTGAGACTAGAACTCTCTGGAGAGGTTGAAAGACGTGTTGATTATTGAAGAGCATCACAAATAATGTGAATGTGTATTTGGGCCAAATAGGACTGGCGTACAGCACTGCCAGGGGAAAAGCAAGTCAGTGTGAGAGAGAAGCAGATTTACCAGGACCTACATTGGACTAATGCAAGAGGATTCACTTGTGAACTAGAGCAAGAGTGCCCTGATAGCTGAGGACAAGCTTAGTCATCTGGCATTCAGTCTGGCTAATCAGGCTCATAGTACACTGGCCTAATTATGTCTTTTTCATTTAAATATAAAAAAGTGTCAACAGCCATCATGCTGCCTCCTCTTGTACGTTTACAGGTTTGTTACAAACTTTAATATGCAAATGGGGTGCAGCCCTGGTATACATTTAAACTTTTCTCCTCCTCCTCAGTTCCTGAATGTTCTTAACTTTCTATCTTCAAAGCCTTAGCGAACAAATGAACTGTGGCTCTTTATTCACATCCTGCCTGAGCTTAATTGACAAATGGCAGAACGAGACAACACATAAACACAAAACCACTACTTTTTCTTTCCTGACAGCGTGCTCATAATCCTGAACACACCGTCAGTGTGTTTGCCATGACATCTAAACTCAGTGGATCATTTGCTGCTTGGTCATTTCTTCGTCTATGATTGTTTTTAAATGAAGTTAACGTGCAATCAGTTGTTCCTTTAATCAAAGCAAGGCAACTGTACTTATTATGGATGAGTTCAGGTATCTACAAGGAATCTCACGATGGAGCAGAGTTAACTTTCCACTGCTGCACATTCACCTGCGGGTCTTATTGCTGAAATATCTGAGTCATCTTCAATGAAGAACGCCGGGTTAGAGAGACCCGAGAGCTGGCGGGATGGTGAGTTGAACTGCTTTGTTGGGGGGCTGACGATTGGCGGCAGGCGTGGGTAGGACGGCACATTGGGCAAATCGAGGGCACTGCCATCGGGGGAGGATGGAGACGGGGAGCGGGACCGGAGCTGAGGATGGTGAGGAGGAGGGAGAGGGGAGTGTCGGATGAGCCGGTTCAGTTCAACATCATGCTGATTCTTATCTTGCTTCTGTTTTTGCTGTTGTTGTTGTTGTTGTTGTTGTTGTTGTTGTTGTTGTTTCTTAGGCATCTTGAGGCATAAGGCTGTTGAGGCGGTTCTGGACGTTGAGGAAGTACTGCTGCGTCCGGCTGGGAATCTGGGAGAGCTTCTGCGGGATGCTTGAAAAGCTTTCGGAAAGACTGGACAGAATGGGGCCGACTGAACCCTCAGAGTTTTTGGGCAAAAGCTCAGTCAGAGTCTGGGCAATATTTCGGGGGACCTGCGTGAGTCGGATTTGGGAGAGCTCTTGGCGCAATTCAGGGGGAAGGGAGGGTAAGTACTTGGTAACGTCAGAGAGCTGGGTGGGTAGCTTAGGCATGGAGGGTATTTTGGGAGTGGAGATGCCGTTCTCTTTGAAGAACGCGTTGATGTTGCCGAGGCACTCGGAGGTGTGAGGAATGCGCATCAGGCAGCTCTTAAATGCATCACAGCTGAATGGAGCTATAGAGGAGACAGGTGGATAGGCAGATATATAGTCAGGCAGGATATAAGCAAGGTGGGAGATGGCTTCAGTAGAGAGTCAAACAGCAACGTAGGCCGTTGGAATCACGGTTATAATAGTTTCAAATTTTCACTCAACTTTTCATTTTAGTTTAGACTTCAGAGTGTGTTTACTAGTTTAAGTTAAGTTTCAGTTTATATATACTAAGTTTTGGTTTAAAGTAGTTTTAGTTTGTTTTTGTTAGGGTCAGGTATAATGTCTCAGAAGTATGTAGCTACATATACATACAGAATACATTATTGGAGAGCTGTGTAGGAATGGCCATAATGTTTAAATCTTTTAATTTGGGAAACATCTTGATTACTCTTTCACTACCACAGTCATTAGACATGAACTAAAAAATCTTGGTTGAACGGCATTTGACTAGAATATTTAAAATATATACTGTCTATATATTAAAATATTAAAAAGCTGTCATAATCTCAGGTCGCGCAAACGGCTTTAGTTTAAAGTGCCTTATATTAGTACAGAGGCTGGCAACACATGCCTGTTCCACTACGGCCCTTGGACCAGGAACCATCTGTAGGCCAGGCATAAACTCCAGAACCTTATCTCTTTAAATCATCTTTAACTTAGAATAAAGGAAGAGGTCCCTGCTAGCTGCAGTTGCTTCAATTAATTATCAAACACGACTAAATATTGCTGCTTTTTTAATACACTGTGTTATGTCATTTTCTTGTCCTATTGTCTGATGCCGTCCTGTTATGTATTTTATGCTGCTATTTGACCCTGTCTTGTCTCACTTGTAAAATAAACTCAATGTGACTTCCTAGTTAAATAAAGGTTGTATAAATCCTGTTCTTGTTTTAAAATGTTATTAATTTTGTAACCAGGCAATATCATTTCACTTTAGTTTTAGATTTTCTTAAAGGATATCGTTCGTATTTAATTTTGACAATATTTTTCACTGTTTGCTTTCGTTTTAGTTTCAGTGTTAGTTTATGATAATATCCCTGGTCTGAATGAAAATGTCAGACTTCTAGATGAGAAGATGAATAATGATCATGGCCTACAGTCACCAGGCTTCATGCACACCAACAGTAATGAAATCAAACATAGTCGAAGTAGTCTGGATGTAGACGAGCATGTGAAACAGTCAGTGAAGCATCTTGTGAGGCAGGCATACGGGACTGAAACTGCTAATTAGAGCAGTAATGTAACAGCGCTAACCACAGTCGCATATGGAAGAAAAAAACAGCCGACAAAATAGAACAGTACATACCACCACAGCCCTCCTCAGTAGCTTCTTCTTCCTACAAAAAACACAAAGCACATGAATGAATGTCTGGGGACTAGTGAGCATCAGCTGGGGTCGGATAGGACACATGTTGAATATTTAAAATAATGTATTTCCCTTTAGAGAAACTTAACACAGCCTTCCTTAACTGTGACACTTCAATAAATGAAAAAGCTTTAACCAAATGAAAATATACAAAAATAAATAGGCAAGTAGGGACAAAGAACCCTCAACAAAATAAAAGGAATTTAACAATATTCCTGAATAAGGTCAATCAGGAGGTTAAATTAACTGAGTCACGTGTATTACAGTCCCATGGGTCATGAGGTGAAACATTCATCACTGTAGTAGGATATTACTTTTTCACCAACTGTATCAGCGTTGGTGCTTTGACCGTCTTCCTTTGCTTTCTGCGGCTGCTGGGTTACAGGCTCAGCTTCTGAGTTGGCTTCCTGTGTCTTTGTCTTTGGTTCTACTTCTGGTTCTGATTCGGGCTCCAACTCCGGCTCAGGCTCACAAATCTTAACTGGTTCAGGACTTGGAGGTGGAGAGGGGGAGGTCCGCTGTGGCTCTTCTTGCACCTTTGGCTCTACATTGTTTTGAATGATGGATTTAAGGAGATTTAATATTTATACAGTCTTAAACGTAGGCCTACATCTGCCTGATGTTGATGATGCAGATATTATAGTATGATGAATAGGATGTAAGGATTTAACAACACTTAGAAATATTCTAGAAAGTTTATGCTTGGACTATAGAATGCTTTCCATTTTTTTTTTGTGATTCTTTCCAACTACGATCTTATCTACAATTTTGTTTTTCCCTTTTTTTTACAAAGGGACAATACCATCAATTCTAAATAAAAATAAAAAACTGAAACAACAGTGTGTGCAATGTTGGGTGTCTGGGTTCTGTTTTGATCTCTACCTGGTTCTTTAACGGTAGGTTCCTCGGTCTCCTCAGCAAGGCTCTGCTCCTTTCTGCAGGACAGGAGAGGTGACAAAATGGTTGGACAGTTCATGTATCAGGCTGTCTGACAGTGTGAGGCTCCCACACAGAGTCAATGTAACTTGGACCATTAAACATGGATGGTTGTATTAAAATATTTAATTAAAGAGTACTGCAGTTATGGAAAATGCTGATATTTTTGTTAGAGAAAACCTACCCTAACCTACTGCAGGTTAAAAACACATTGAAGTGGTTTAGAGTGTAATCATGGAAAGCTGATGTGGCTCACTTTTAAAAGTGTTTGTAAACAAAAATTACGACATGAGAAAGCTAATAATGTACAACTTGGCTTCAAGACCTGCGGTGGCTGCGCATTGCAGAAATGAAATTAAACTTATTTATATTATCATTTTAGGGTAGATTTTTCTTGTTTTTTAGCACTTTATATCTGCAGTCAGCAGCACACACGTTTATGTTTCAACACATTCAGATAACATGTGTATGAAGGCAGAAAGACATTATTTTATAGACTACACTCCATAGTGTCATACAAAGAAGAATGTAACTGTAACTGCTTTTTAATTAAATGTTGTTCTCTCCTCACCTGTACTTTACTGAATAATGGCTACACATGGTAGCCATTGAAAACCTAAACACAGGTGACATCCACATATACTGACACAATTTTAATTTGATACTGGAACATGTGGAATCATCTATTTTAGTCAATTTTAGCTAGTTGTTTGTGTTTTCTCTGTTGTTAGCGTGACGACCTGTACCAGACAAGCTTATATAACGCGAATTATCAGTTTTACATGAAGATATTAATTAGGTTAGGGTTAAATAATAGGTCAAACTTATTTATTTCGCAAAATATATTAGCTAACAACGACGTTATTGCGAGATACTCACTTTCTCTGTCAGTATTCACGTGCGTTAATTATTAATAGTCCCGACAGGAAATGTCCAAGAGCATCGAGACACGACAAGTAACACGAACCACGTCAGGACATTTTTAGAAAAACAACAGCAACAAATGCTCCATTACATCTCCGTCCATCATTGTGCCTGCGTCTCCAGACGTGAAAGAGCAGCAGCAGGTGCACACTGTTACCGGGGGAACCGTTGAGAGAGGGGGGCTGGAGGTTATGGTGTTGCCAAGCGAAGCTGTGGTTGCTATGGCACGGTAGTGTGATGATGCTGAGGCAGCGCGCGGCAAAGATCACATAACGAGAACCCACGGGATTTGGGAACTGACAGCCAAATTACTGTTATTGCAGGTGGCTATGTAATACTTTGTGCACTTAGCTTACTTTTTTCCATGTCATGCTAAATTATGCTTGTACTCAACTACATTTCAGATGAAGATGTTGTACTTTTCACTCCACTACATCTATCTGATAGTTATAGGCCTAGTTACTTTGTACATTTACACACATTTCGAAAAAATCTGATAATTTTATTACAGATGACACATTGTTACAGATTAAACTAAAGCTATATAGCTAAGCTATATACAGTAACTTAAATCAGCTCTGCCTCCACTAGCTGCAACAATAAAACGCTGCTTATTTGTTAAGGCATAAGTAATAGTAACATAATAATAATAACAATAATAATAACAGTAATAATAATATACTGCTCTGAAGGTGGCCATGTTGCTGTAATAAAAGTGAAAGCATTGAATGCAGGACGTTTTACTTTTAATCAAGTAGGCCTCTATTGTACATTGTGGTGTTGCTACTTTCACATAAGTAAAGGATCTGAATATTTCTTCCTCCACTGAGTCTCTGGCAGTAGTTTCATCATCAGTTCAACAGAGACAGTGACAAGATGTGGACATTTCATCTTGAAATAAAGTTATCAGTATTGTGTGTAAGTTTAGAACTCTGTGTATATATATATAAACAAAACATCAAATATAAACACTCTTATTAATCTAATGGGCCCACCCCAAGAGCAGCATGACACACACAGGTGAAAGACTAAGATGGTGCTACAAGGGATTTCAAGGAAGCTAAGGATGGAGAAGCCTCCATATTTGTATTCTTACTCTGTAACTTTGTGGTCCACTTCGCTCTCCTCTTCTTGTTGCACTGGCAGCCTAGTCACAGTGAACATGCAGTCTCACATCATTTCACACAAGGATGCGCCAATGGCCAAAATACAAAAATGCACACATCTGTAATTGAGCACAAGTTCTTACTCTGGTTCAGGCTCCTCCTCCTCCTCCAGCAGGTCTTGACTCCCCAGAGAGACTTTGATGGACAGTCCCTCACTGGCCATCTGTCTAATGGCCATCTCAGCTGTCTGCCTGGCCACCTCTTCAGCCATACGTGCCATCTCTGTGCGCTCCTGCAGCAGACTGAGGAGAGACAGGATGCACTGATGTGATTGTGCTGCACAGTAAATGTTAGTAATGTGGTCAATGTTGTATATCTACCGCTCACTCTGCTGCTTTAATTACATGAAGCGAGGCAATCCATTAGAAAGAGGCAGAAATAACAAGTTGCAGCTTGTCTTTATCGCAAATGTTTTGGTCTTTTCATTCATCGTTTTTTCATGCAGTGGTCAATTTTGAGTTAAGTTTAGGCTATTTGGCTTTCAAAACATGTCTTCTTTCAGACTAGTGGAAAGAAAATATCCAAAAAACACTTTTAGATTTTTATTTAACTAAGTTTGTCTATTTGTGTGTCCTTAGTTCACCAAAAGTTAGCATTAAATAATGCCTCATTTGCATATTTAAACATAGGAATTCAGAAAACTTGTAATTCAAAAGAAAATGTTCTTAATGTAAGTAATCACCTGGGTAAGTTTCATGGTGATATCTATGAGTTCTATTTGTTTACCCTATTCACCTGCAGTGTCTCTTCTTAAGTTAATTGAGGTGAATATAATTGATATAATCATTTTATGGCAGTTCTTTCACTTGGACATTTTAGGCCTCTAAGGACATCAGTGCAACTTTTTTTAAAGGGAAGCAAAAGGGTTAACAAACTTCTATTTATTTTAATTATTATTTAATATGATAGGCGAAGACTGCAGCTCTGCCCTCCTCCATTCTCCACCTCTCTTACCGTTCCTCCATGGTAGCCAAAGCTACACCTTCGGCCTCCTTCTTGATGTTTTCAATAAACGGCGTCCAGCGGCCCGTCTGGGTCTCAGCATCTTCTTGAGATTTTGTCCCATTGTCTGACGGTTGTGGCTCGGGCTCAGACTGTATCTGCTCTGTGTTTACTGTCGGTGATGGCGAAGTCAGTGATGTAATCGATGCTGCAGCTCTGGACTGATCTTTACATTTCTGCTGGTCCTCGTTGTCTGAGTCCACGTCTTCTAGCACCATGTCAGGTCTGAGTTTGGATGAAGCTACGAGAGGGTGAAAAGCATCGGTTTGTGGGAAAAATGGACATGTGGTTGACATTGGATATGTTGGTGATGGATTTGGTTTTGGGTTTGGACATATTTTGAAAAAAAGATAGAAAGTAGGCACCCAGGCGAAAACAGCCAATTTAGCTTTCCATATCTAATTCTTCTTTATGAGTAGAGGATGTATGGAGGTAATGGAAGGTGTTATTGATAAGACCACCACATGAAATAACTTCACATTGAATCTTTATTACTCCTGCAGTATCTTTACATTACAGTATGTAATTACATGAATGTGTTCTACCACCTTGTCTGCATGACAGTCAACATATATTTCAAATCAAGTTAAATCTTCTGAAACAACACCACACCACATCCCCAGGCCACATTTCACAGTTCAAGGACGTATAACTTGATCAAATGGATCAAAATAGGCCGACTTTTACATTTGTGTTGTGCAACCTCAATTAAACCTGTAGAAAAGCTTACTCGAACTGTTACATGATGAAGACCCAAACTGATCTAGAGTACAATAATGAACATATCCTTAAGAAGTGGTACTTAAACATTTTAAATAAACTGTTGTTAAAATTCCGATCAGATATAGTTTATACTTTTTCCACAATTAACACAATCATAAATGAACATAGCTGCCATTTAATTATTTCCAGATTTCTGTGAATTGGGAAAGGAAGATTGGACATCTTATGCTGAAATCCTTCCTAAATTAAGGACTAATATATCATCTTTTTTTATCTCCTATTACTTTTTTATGGATATGAAAATGGCAACATGAATATAAAGCGGACGTTGCCATTGGTTAAAGCACAATAAAGTATCATAAAAATGTTGTGTCTGCAATCTTTTGTGAATGAAACCTGCAGTCGTATCAAATAAATGGCTAAAAGTTTCTGTCAAACAGAAAATGTGCAAAATTCAAATCACAAAGACTGAAGACAAAAATTAATCTAATAAGCTATATATATATAGAAAATATACAGAACACCTTTTAGTTATATATCAGTGTACACATTTTATGTTGGAATACATTCATATGAAACTGTATTGTACAGTACAGTACGGTGAGTTGAATATATCTCTATATTCTTGTAGTATTTTACAGCTGCCTGTTTCTGTACTGAGCTGCATGTTGCAAAGCACCTGTAGCTCACCAAACATTACAATATGTCTATTGGTATCTGTCTGTTTGTGCGAATCAGAGCGTCCCCCAGTCGTCTCCTCCTGCTGTTTAAGGGGCTCGCAGCGCCTTCCCCCCTGAAACAGAAGGAGAAGAGGGACTGAGTTAGGCTCCGACCGTCCGACCTAAACACCTCTTCAAAAACTATGAGGGGAAAAACAAGAGGGTGCTTCAACAGAAAACACATTTCCAAATATTACGCAGATCCACAGGAGTTACTCAAATGGCGTAACGACCGGTATATTTCACCAGTAAAATAATGACTTGAATAAAACGCACCCCATGTTATTAAAGAGATGTTTAGCATTACTCTCCAGTGATTGAACTGTGAATTGTGGCCTTTGGGAACAGCGGTACAGGCGGAAAATGGCAAGCATGGTTTTTCTATGACGACAGAAAAGTATAATTAAGTAAATGAAAGCTCACCTTTCTTTAGAACTTCAGCTGCACCCTGAGAAAGAAAAGAGAAGAACATTTTTTTAATAAGTGCCAGAAAAGTTGGGTGGTAAGGAAAGGTTGACAGGTTGAAAGACCAGAAGAACAGAAGAAAGAAAGAAACATTTAGTTACTCCCAAAAGTTACCTGAGCGTCATCTTTGGGTTGAATGGCAGGCTGAGGCATCTTAAGGCCCAATCCTGATATGAACCAGCCAACCACACTGTGAAGAGACAAACTAGTTAAATGTGTGCACTTTAGACACAAGTTATACATTATATTGTTTTGCAACCTCCCAGTCTCTTCAATTATAAAGGTAATTTCAGGGAAAACATCAGTCAAGTATGTCCGTGTACTATGCATGATGGATGGATAACATATTAGGCCAATTAAGACCCTCCTCACGCCTTAAGCTTCATGTGCTCCAGCTGGCCGAGCTGTGCTCAGGGTTTATGACATTACTGGACTGAATCCACCACCTCCGCCCTAACATTAGTAATCCTTTGTTTCCCTATGGAGATCCTTAAAAGTGTCATTTTATCTTGTATGTTGTCTTGTGGAAAAAGAGTGATTAAAAAGGACAGTGAGGAATCCAAACGTACCCCGAGGCCTTGCTGTCAGTATCCAGTGAGATTCCGCTGAGAGACTCAGGTGGTGGAGACAAAACTGGTAAGAAGAGTAAGACAGGAAGTTAAGTGTACAAAAAACAAGTGTCCATCCAATTAAGCTAAGAATGTGTCCTTAGTGCAATGGAGATTTTAAAGAGATAGTTTGGATTGTTTGAAGAGGAGCTGTATGAGGTACTTATCCATAGTTAGTGTATTACCTACAGTAGATGACGGTCGACATGCCCCGAGTTTGGAGAAAGAGAGAGGAGTACTGCCCCCTGTCCAGTACTGCTGTGGACAGGGGCAGCAGCAAAACATATTTCAAGGCCCAGACAAGCCAAACAGACATGACAGAACTAGTGCCGACGGAGCTGACTGTTGCGGTTTAAGTGTACACTCTATTTAGAATATTTTCACAGCTTTACCTTGCCGTCAGACAGCCCCAAAACGAACCTATGGAGGCAGCGGTAGACCAGCAACTTACATGTTGTACAAGTTAAAATTTGTGTTTTTTACAATGGAGTGTGGTGGCTTTGAAGATAACATAGATAACTGCTTCAGTTCCCCGTCTGAAAGGGCTGTCTGATGGCAAGGTAAAGCAGCTAAAACACGTTTTGCTGCTTTGCGTCTGTGCCGGTACTCTTGTCTGTTTCTCCAAACAGTGGGCAAGTCGAACGCCATCTACTGTAGGTGATACACTGACTATGGATAAGTACCTCATACGACGCCACTTCAAAAATCTGAACTATCCCTTTAGGCTTGAGGGTTTCAAGGACGTAAGTTGTGTGTTGTGACTGTCTATGCCAGTGTGTGTAGGTTTGCACTGTGGGTGTGCCTTGGGATTTAATGGTTGCATTCTATGCGAGTGTGTGTATGTACTTTTGTCCAGAGAGGAGCAGGAGGACTTGTTCGTTGCTTCTATGGGTACGGCACCAGGGGGCAGCATAACTGGATGAGGGACCATGTGCTTTATCCAGTTCACCATGCTGCTGCAGAAAAAGAGAGAAAAGTCACATGTTTACATGTTTATAGTTATTTTAACTACGTGTACTGACGTGTGTAGGTGTGTGTATCTTTGATTCACGTGCAGCTGATGTAATTTGGACTTTAAGAAAAAGGAATCTATCAAATGACGTGGGAGAGGCGTGTCAAGGTTCAGCTTTAATCACGGTAAATGTGTAGTAAAAGGTGTTTTGTACTCACTTGGGAGGGAATTGAGAAGACTCTACCTCCGACTCATCATCTGACGTCATCTCCACCACTGGGATGTGTGGGAGGGGATCAAAATCTGGACAGGCAGACCAATCAGGCAGCAGAGATCAGCTCAGCAGTCAACAATGTTGATTAAATAATAAATTAATCATTAATCACTTTTATGCAAAAAAGGCTAAACATGTAGACAAATGATCAAGAAACATACCTGGCATTGTTGCTACCTCATAGATCTAGGAAAAAAGAGATCAACTGTACTTTAAGTCAAACCAACAGAGTATGGTTATAAGATCTGCTCAGGTTTCTTACATTATTCTTTATGCTTCCACAAGGGCATTGTGTATTCTGCACTCTCGGCATGAAATATGTTGCAGAAAGACTTGAAAACTGAATGAATATATCTTGTTAAATGCTTTAAAATTCAAAATGAAAGAATTAGAGGCAGATTCCTTTAGTTAAATGTAGCTGGTCACAAAACTGATTCTTACATTTCTCTTTTGAAATTTGAGTTCCCTATGCTTGATTTGTGGTTCCCGTGTAATGTGTGTCTCTTTTTGTGGTTTCAAATATTAATAAAAAGGATACCTTATTTATTTGACTTGATATACATTATGTCAATGTGAGCCACACAAAGGTCGAAGGTGGTCTGTCTGTCCACACAGAATAGGCCACATGTGCGTCTCCTCATGCAAGCCCCCACTGGGGTCAGGGTGGGCTACACATGGTGCTCATTGGAGCAATTAACCTCACGTCCCACAGGGGCCCCTTTTATATCCATAGCCACAGTTCAGCATGTGGACTAAAAGTTCAGCCAAGGAGGCTACAAGTGTGGGGACCTTATGGGCTAAAGCTAAAATCTGTATATATGTATAACTTTTGGCAATGTGACATGAAAGGTGTTGCCTGCAGAAATCCCAGAATATGACAAACGTTTTTTTTTTTGTTTATCAGTGCAGCCCTCAAGGCCTCCAGCTAAGAGGGTTGTCACATGAAGAAAATTGTTTGAACGCAGTGAAGTTAATGGAAGGGTTTAACCTTTCTAAATCCCCTGTACATTCCTTCATAAGCTCCTTACACGTGATTAGTTTTATAAGCCAGTGGGACAGTATTAAGTTGCTGGAGTCAAGTGTCACAATTCAAAGACGTAGATTTTCTTGCTGTTGCTTGGCTGAATTACTTGAATTTCATCTAACGTAATAACACCAAACACATTGTTCCTATTTTGTTGGAGTATGTATGAAAAGTACTGTACCAGACTATTACATATGAGTTTTATTAGGATTATTTATATTCAAAAGAAGTTTAAGACTTTGTTTTTAGGCACTGATTTCATAGCAGTAATGATGAAGTTAAGATGCAGTTTTGGTGTTGTGAAGTTTAATCTGTATCACTAAATAATGAATGTCTCTTACCTCAGTGTGTTCCTGATTGTCGTCAGTCTCTCTGTACTTATCATCAGGCTGAGGCAACACCTTGGTCAGACCCTGAGCGACCCAGCCTATCACTCCAGACCT
Organism: Bovichtus variegatus; assembly: GCA_943593645.1. NCBI lineage: Eukaryota > Metazoa > Chordata > Actinopteri > Perciformes > Bovichtidae > Bovichtus > Bovichtus variegatus. The sequence continues at coordinate 5,391,158 of CALSCE010010634.1, forward strand.
GGGAGGAAAACAATTAATTGAATTTACCTTTGAAGAATGTATTTAGCATTAAATATGCACTCTTATCTAATTATACTGTACCTTTCTCCATTCTCTCCTGACTAGTGGATGGCAAAGAAAGAAACAAAGAATGAGAAAAAAAATGTAAAGAAAGTCTACTGCAAATCGACCATACTCCTGTTTTGTCTTTGCACCCATTATCTACAATTATAGTAATAAGACTACTTCTACTTTTACTGTAATTTGACTTTGAGTGTCGTAAAGTGTACTGTTGTCTGTGTACTTCATACCATTGATTTATCCAAATGTGATCACCTTTGTCTAAGGTGTCCAGGACATGAGTGGCTGACATCTGTCATTTAAAGGAATATTTCACTGCCAAATTTGATAATTTTGAACAAAGAATCCAAAAACTGAGAAAAGTGTTTAAATTGGGCCGTTTAACAACAGCAAAACTATATCAAAACATCAGTTTACAAACTCTCACACAACTCGTGCAGAATAATCCAAGTCATTTATCCAGCTGTATGCTCACTACATCTCATATGCATTTTCATTAAAACCTAAAACACAACCTTAAAACACTATTATTATACTATAGTAAGGATTTGTAGCGGAAATGCATGTTTAGCATACCACTGGATAAATTAAACTTGTATTATACTGCAAAAGTTGTGTGAGAGTTTGTAAACGGATGTTTAGATATAGTTTTGCTGTAGTTAAACACGGCCCTCCTTTACTTCACTTCATCAAGACTTCTCTCAGTGTTTTGGTTTTTCGTTCACTGTGGAGGCAATCAAGAAAACAAAGTTTTCATCAAGAATTCAAGGTAACACAGGGTGAGTACCCATTTATCAGTCTGATCCTTAACTGGCGTACATAGATTTATTTTCATAGGATAATAAGTAGAAGACCTGATGTCTACCTAAGTAGGCTACATATCCACATGTGGAAACATCTGCACACTCACCCTGGCGTCAGAGTTGGACCTGCTGAGTCGAGGGGAGCCAGAAGGCTGAGGCATGGTGCTGACGAACCCATTAGACAGCCAGCCTAAAACTCCAGTCTGGGTTTGACTGTACGTGAAGAAAGATGGTAAGATGTCAGTATGTTTATAAACGCACGCTAAAGCGATTTTTATTATTGATTAGTTTCTAGATTAGATATTCAGTTTATTATGAAATAAAACAGAGAAAAAGCAGGAAATCTCCATTTTTCAGAGGCTTAGAACAGCACTTCTCTATCTTTTTGCATGAAAAATTACTTTAGCACAATTTTCAAAATAGTTGCCGATTATTTATCTGTCGATCGATGGATCATTGCAGCTCTAACACACACACACACACACACACACACACACACACACACACACACACA
>CALSCE010010634.1:5392544-5417728 GCA_943593645.1 Bovichtus variegatus
ACACACACACACACACACACACACACACACACACACACACACACACAAACACACACACACACACACACACACACACACACACACACACACACACACACACACACACAGACACGCTATTACTCTCATTACCTGTCCTCTGAATTCTGGTCTGTGTTTTTCTGTGGAGGACTCTTCCCTGTAGCAGCAGGAGTCTTAGAACCGTCATCTGTCCCGGGAACTTCAGGGAGTTGGGGGACCACTTTCACCACCCAGTTAAACATCCTGTTAAACACACACACACACGCACACACGCACACAGAAACACACACACACACACAAACACACACAGTCAGCCTCTCAAAAGCTCTTTATCAAACATAATGCTGGTGATAATAATGATAATTAATAACAAGTCTTTCCTCATGTCTTCATTAAAGCAGACACTTCACTTTTCAAACCGAGAGCCCTTAACTGGAGCTAATGACCTCTGATGAAGGATGTTCGCCAGCCTCCTCTTTTTTTTTTATCTCAGGGAACATCTTTTGCCAACCTCAAGTATCTCTTTCTATGGTTCTTTTTCACATAAATCACAAAACTGTTTTTAGTTTCCCATCAAATTAATTTACAAACTTTTACAATGGTATGTGGTGCATGAAATATGAATTAGAAAATCCTTGACTCAACATCAGTGAGGGAAAGTTGGGATCATATACCCTGGGTCAAAAGTCAGAGGAGTCTAAAAGGCAGAGGTTAACTCAGGCGGTAGTGTTTGCACCATAAACTGCTTTGACAACAGCCTCCAGAGGGTTGACGAGGGTTCAATCAGTTAAACAGGGAGAAATCTGTCACACAGGAAGAGGGCATTTTAACTGGCCCAGCACACTGATTCAAGATAGAAAATAGATACATAGAAATATAGATAGAGATTTACAGAGCCAGCAGGAGGGCACTTGTCTGGTTTAATCTCAAATGTGCGTATTATCCCCTGTGACAGTTTCTCAACCTGTTGAGATAATCCACTTCAGCAACAGGGCAAAGTGCCACTGAACCTGCAAGATGTACCGCTGAAAAAAAAAACGTTTCACATAGCAACAGGTATACATCATAGAGCTACTGTAAGGCCAAGAAACCCTCCATGCTTTTGTCCATCTGTCCATTATATACCCTATTCCATATACAACTAATTTAGAAAACAAACCCCAGATGCCACAGTGACTTCTCTCCAATAGTTGACCTCGTTATTCTTTGATCTAAACTAAATTTTTACATCTACGTCTGTTTATGCTAAAAAAACTGCACTCAGTGTAGCTCCAGCATAAAGGAAAGCAGTTTGAGATGTTATTGTGATCCCTGTGTGTGATTCCTGACACACGGTCCCAATCAGCAGAGATCAGCAGGGCCTCTTCCCTGGCCTTATCTCAAATGTGTTGCATTGGATTAAATGGTGCAGCTCTGTCTCTCAACTAATCTACGGCCAACCTTCATCGCTGCTTAAGGCCTGGATCAACTGCTGACATGTCCTCATCACACTGGATCATTCTCCGTCATCCAAAGAGCGTAAATCAGAGGAAGGAACCCCATGGATATAATTATTTTATCTGCTGATTGTGTTTGTAATTTAGCAAGGATTTGTACATTTAAGCCTCTCTGTTAAGATAAAATAAAACCTGGCAGTGCAGACTTTGAAAAAAGAAAAACCAGAAGCTATAAGCAAACATCTAATCACATCAACACTTCTGCTCATATAAACACACAACTTCTGCAGAAACTTCACACACTGTCCCTTTAGCAAGACACAGATCATCACAATCTATACATCTATATGTTAATCTGTTAAATACTGTATTTCCCTACAAATACTTTTTTCCTTACCTGCGTGTCTACAGGTGGTTCTGCATGCCGCGGGCGTAGAGATCCAGAGTGCGGCACAGCCAGCACAGTTCTGATGGATTTCCACAGCGGCTGCCTGGGGCTAACGGGATTACCCAGCACCACCTGAAGGTCAAGGCACGCTCCTGGACTGTGAGCCATCGCAGATTAACAGCAGAGAAACGTATCGTCAGTACATCGTCCCTGTAACCTACGTATATACTGTTATCACTCCCCCAGCACAGAAGACAGCAACAAGTGGTGACTCAAATAATCACAGTCTCCAGGGAAGGTACAAAGTGCATCTTTCCCTCCAGTTACAGACCCATCAGACAAACATAGTGCATAATGCAAACCAAGTATTTGTAATATTATGTGTAAGCATTATCATTTGGTTTGTATTTAACATGTTACTCTCTTCTCTGCCAAAGAAAGGAACTATTTGATGATGCACACACAATGCACTTGGTAGCCTAGATGTAGCAGCTACAGACCCCTACTCCCTCCTCCACCTTGTCTTTTGTGTTCCCTATTATTTCCCATCCCATCCTGATTACATTTTTATCCCTGGAAAGTGACACAGGGCCACTTGCTGACTGACCAGCAATGAGCTACATAAACCTGTAGACTAAATAACAGTCAGGAGGGGATAGGGGGAGGTAAATCTTATTAGTAAGGCTCAGGGTCTGACCAGGGCTCTGATGATCTACTTCCTCTCTTGTTCTTAATGCCTTATGAAGACCACAGCTCTATTAGAAATGGCTACAAAAAGCTTTTCCTCCATTTGTGTGAATGCAGCCAACGATGTCTCCAATATGGGCTTAGGTGGAAAGTTATTAAGTTCACTTAGGTAGCCTAACATTAATTAACTAATACTTTTTAAACTAAACGAAACTACTTTTATTTGACAGCTATAGTAACTTTTCAGATTATGAGTTAATTAAATTTTTTTTATTAAAAGCAAGGCTAAGAGTTTACAGCCATGCTAGCAGCTCTTTCAGGCTTAATGCTTAATGCTAACGCTTAATGCTAACTATTTCAGTTAGCGTGTTAGCATGCTAACACTTATTAATTAGCATTAAATACAGAGTACAGCAGAGGCTTACAAGAATTACATTTGCATATGGTCATAAATGAAATAAACATTTTTTACCTGATGACACTAGATTGAACAATAGGGAATCAACAGAGTTATTACAATTCATTTCAAACAAATCAGTCTGGACTAAAGTTGTGGACCAACCAATAGACTGACATTGCCATGCCCAGAGCCCCATTGCTAGCAGCATGGCTAAAACATATGATAACAATATAAAATACTACAATACATTGTTATTTATTAAACCAGTACTTCCCAAACTTTTTGGGTTTGTGACTGTTTACATGGGGCATTTCAGATGTGGATAACTCTTTGAGGCTAAAATATGTATCCATGATTTCACCAACAAAGAAACACATTAGAGAAAAGAAAAAAACTTGGGACCCTTTACCCCTGATTTAGGAAGTACATTTTTGTTTTATTTTGTAATTCAGTTAAAGATCTGAATAATTACTTCACAACTGTTTGACAGTGAACATGGACCAAGGAAGGTGACAGGATGGAAGAGAGGCAAACAGTATTGGCAAAGAGAGAGAGAGAGAGAGAGAGAGAGAGAGAGAGAGAGAGAGAGGGAGAGAGAGCGAAAAGGAGCAGGAGAAATCAAGATAAAAATGGATAGAGAAGACGAAAGGGGGAGTAAATGGCATGATGCTTGAGAGTGATTAACTAGGATCCAGGACTGCCCTCATTAACTGACCAACTAGTAATAATGTTATAAGTAGTACTGCAACAATTAAAGAATAGCTGCTGTTATGTACAAGTTTATGGAGAAACAACCTGTACAAGCATCAGTCATGTAGACGTATGCCTGACAGACAGACAGACAGACAGACAGGTGGAAAACATTCACCAGGGCGGACAGATGCATAGATCTCACTGCATCCAGTGAGGCCTGGCGTTGTGTTTGAGAATGGGCACTACAGAACCAAAGAAGACAGCGGGAAATCCCATTATCAGCTCAGTAGGGGATAATCTGGGACAACAGGTCGATGACACAGACCCTTGGCCCATGCCTGGAATATGGCAGCACCATATTGGCCTCAATTCTGGTTTGCAAAACATAACAATGGTCTGTCATTCTGAGGAAACTTTGCAGGAAACCATAGTTGTGCACATTACTTACTTTTGGTTAAAATGTTTATTTTATTGTAGAAAAGATTGAAAAGAACAATGAAAATCAATTGTGTGAAGAGAGAGATTGAAATAAAGGAACAAAAACAGAGCAAAAGAGAGAGTAGATGAAAAAGAAAGCAGATGCAGAGGTAAAGCTGGAGTAGATGATCTTTGATGGAAGCTAATCCTGATTACCTCCGACATGCAGGAAGGTGCTATCACGCACATGCACACATACACTTACCTACATCTGTTTATTGGCGGGAAAATAACTCAGATCCTTAAGAAAACGAAGCAATACCACAATGTAAAAGTACTTTGTTACAAGTAAAAGTCCTGCATAAAAAAACAGGGTAACTTTATGATTTGTAATAAGTTAATTTATAGGTAATAAGGCCCTTATAAGTCATTATAGGATGCTTAGTTAATAAGTGCATAATAAAGGATTTATGAAATTGAAGGCATTTATCTTGCACTGTTAATAAGTACATAGTCAAATGCTATAAATGCATAATAAAGTATGTATTAATCTTAAAAGGGGACAACAAAGCTTGGTAAAGGTTGTTGTATTTTATTGTTATATGACTTATCGTATTAGATGACCGTTGTTGAGAAGGCTAGTTTAAATTACTTTAATTATATAGTTTGATATTTTAATTTATAAACATGCACCATATTGTCTAATAATCATGTGATTTTGATAAAAAGTCTAAATCTGCAAAGAAACTCCAGCTGAAAATAAATGTATGAGAGTAAAAGGCGTTTCCTCAATGCATCTGTGTATGAGCACACATACTCAGACACTGACACATACTGTTGGTATGAGCTTTGACTTTAGTTTATCATCACTGTGTTGTGTTTATTGTGCAGACAATTAACAATTATGAAGGTTTAGTTCTCAACATTTTAGAGGCAACGATTCCCTCTTGTGGCCAACATTTGCTTACAAGGTTAAAGGTGTATAATTACAATAACATGAAGCCAAAAACTGCAGAAAAGAAGACTTGTGTTGCTTTTACCTGCAAGTTTAATTGTGAAATCTTTAACGTACTCTACACAGGAGTGCACAGGCCTTACAGAACATGCCCTGCATGCATCAACATCATCGTAATAATCTAATGAAACAAAATTTACAAAACTACAAATGATAAGTGGAGTAAAAAAGGGAATACAACTCATTTTTTTTTAAATTCCCTCATGCTATTTATAGTAAAAACACTTTTTTTTTTTTTTTAAAAAGTGCCCCCAACCCAATATTCACAGAAAAAAGGCACAATGAAATGACAGACAAAAACTAAATATAGGCACAATGTAAAGGCACAAAACCTAAAGCTAAGGTTGTAGCAAGTGAATAGTGGCTTTACACACAAGGTACAGACAGGCAGACAGATAGTGGGAGACTCACTTTCTGCAGATGTTTCTGTGAATTAAGTACCTTCGAAATGCCTGAGCTACCATTCCAGAAGCGTGGAGAGGAAAATTAATACATCTGCGATCGCACAAGTGGTGTAATGTACAGCAATGAAAACAAAATGAACAGAGAAAAAGATAGACTGAAAATGGAAAAAACAAAAGGAGAAGTGGAGAGAAAGAGATGAGGAAGGGAGGAGGGGGTCGCAGGGGAACTCATCTCCAGCTAATAACAAGCTGAGCAAAAACAAGGAGACTTGAAAAGGAGGAGTGGACTAGATCTGGGTCAGGTGGCGCAACGCCAGCGCTGCCCCACCCCGAGATCCTTCCTCCCTCTTTCCCTCGCTCCTCCCTTCCCAGAGAAAAACTGGCAAGTAAATTCAGGCCCCTCTCCCCTCCTCAATCTGTGCCTCCCCCGGTTTCTTTCTTTCCCTCGTCATCTCATTCTCTCTCATTTCCCTTTACTCCCCACTACTATTTTTTTTAACCCCACCCTCTCCCAACATAAATCAGCAACATGAGGGCTTAATGGAAACCAGACCCTGACCCATTCCTCTGTAGCCTGCAGGCTTCTTCTGGGTACATTTAATTAGCTTTAACTCTATTTAGCTTTAGCATGAAAAAAGAAGAGGAGATACAAAAAGGATACTGCTGCTATGCTTTCACTCTTCACAGGTCGAGCTGAGACGGACAGAATTTGTAAAAAAAAAAAACACTTTTCAATACTTCTTGTTAAGTGTGAATAAAATCCCCCCTTCCTCCTGTATTTCATCCAAGCCCTGGCACCAGTTGTATATCAATATGTCTCCACTGGGGATTGTGTTTTAGTGGTGTAGTCTGAAAAGTTATCGTGGCTGTGGTGGGAGGAGGGGAGGCTGGAGCCCTTGTGTCTGTATGCAAAAAACTATATGTGCCTTTGTTTGGGTAAGTAGTCTCTATGTCAATGTGTGCGTGTGGACATGCATGCACAAATGAGTGCAGTTAGGGGTTTTTTTGGAGATCATGTGACGTTGGTGCATGTGTGTGTGAGAGAGGGCAGACATAATGGGCTCAGTGGGAGACGGGCGGTCATGGACGCACACAGCTGTCTGACATTCCTGCGCTGGTCGAAGGACGTGCTTCTTCTGCTATTGTCTGTGTTTGATAAGCACAAACACACACATGCACACACACAGCTGCAGTGAAGCAACCTCAGCAAAACAAAGACGACAATAAACGGAATCAAAAGTGCAAATGATCTGTTCTAAACAAAAGATAAAAACGCCAAGATTGGTGGAGGCACCACAGTCAAGCATATGGAAGACTTTTTCATATTAATGCATGTATTGGTATAGTTGTTGTCATAGCTCATGTTTGTGTGTATGTACAGTATGCGTGCTCCTGTGTAACGTATGTGCATTATTGACTTTGTCTGCATTTATACTACAAATAAATCATCGGTCCCTTCTCTGTACTGAATTAGATTTGAATCTTAGTGTGTGTCATGTGTCTTCTACAAAACATTTGGTGGCTGACACATCTTTTTTTTTTTTTTACGTTGTGATGGAATAAACATGATTTTTTAAAAAAAAGAAATAGAAGTACCGTAATTTCCGGACTATAAGCCGCTACTTTTTTCCCACACTTTGAACCTCGCGGTTTATACAATGACGCGGCTAATTTATGGATTTTTCCCGCTTTCACAAGCTTCATGTCGCCAAAAAACTGAGCACCGTCACATAATGTGACGTAAATCGAGCGCGCTCAAACTTCCCATTCATTACGGTAATTAACTTTTTTACAAAATTTCTCGGTGTTTCATTCAGTGTACCAAATGAACCTCTAAAAACATTATGCCAACCTTCAATTGCATTATTAGTTCTTGGAATGTCTTCAGCAGCGGACATTATGAACAGCGGACATTTTAAACAGCGGACATTATGAACGGTCACGATTCTGATTACGGTCATTTTGTCACCCTCATCATGGCAAAGACACGGAGAAAGGCATATGATGCAGCTTTCAAGTTGAAGGCGTTTAAAGGCCTATTTATTTTTGTTCCAAGCCGTGTTTCGTTAAAGCCTGTGTAAAGTTCATTTGTTTCAATGTACCGGTAGGCACCTGCGGCTTATAGACATGTGCGGCTTATTTATGTACAAAATACATATTTTTTAAAAATTCAGTGGGTGCGGCTTATATTCAGATGCGCTGAATAGTCCAGAAATTACGGTACTTTTTCAGACATTTGGAAGGCACAAAGGGAGGCACAGGAGAAACACTTGAGGGAAACGTACACTGTAGCTCCACAGGCACCGACTTTACCACGTTTGCATTATTTCACATGAGCAATAAAAGTTCTCACAATGAATGGGGCCCAAAAAGGTGACTCATCCGCAGCTTTCTTAGACTTTAGTACTGCGTCAAAGCTTCTTTCCACTGCGGCGTAAGTACAAATTTTGACGCCAACGACCGTACCAGACAAATGATGAATACCCGCTCTATCTCTTCTAACTCTGTGCCTCACACCCAGTCCTGCAATGAACGTTTGCAGTGCACCAAGGCCCTCGGCGTCTCTTTGTTCTGTAGATTCCTGAGGATGGCGTAGATAAGGACCAGGATGCACAGGATGAGGACCAGAGGAACAATTACCATGATCAGGGTCATGACCTTTGATTCATTGTCGGCCACCGTCACGACCACGTTCACCTCTTTGTCCTCCTCCTCCTCTGTGCTGCCAGGCTGAGAGGTTTGGTCTTTGTCCCTGTCCGGCTCTTTGTGCTCATCTTTGCCTCGGTCTGAAGGGTTGACTGGTTTGTCTTTTGGTTCCTGCTCAGTGTCTGTATCGGGCTTAGGGTCAGGGGCTCCCACACAGCCCATGAAATCCTTCAGTATGGAGCGAGGGTAGCCTTTCTCTGCCTCTGTCTTGCGGTTATCAAACCTCCAGTAATTGGAGCCTTTGTAGAAATAGGTGTAAGCTGCATGAGAGGAAAATAATAGAGATTTAAGTCAGACAACTCTGGTGCAATGGATTATTATGTGAATATAATGTAGACCATGTACAGTGTTGATATTTGGTGTCCAAGCTCTGAGCTTGTCACTTCCTACAAGGAAATATCAAGGAGTGGGGAGTGACAATAATAACTTCCAAATAGGGGGAGGTCTACAGGTGGTTGCTGGGGCGGATGTGTTTTGTTGACCTTGTTGAAATTCTTTATAAACTAGGGATGCGCCGATGCGAATACTCCAAAATCACTGGATCAGATTTTGGGAAAAAATTATCCATTAGCCTAAACTGTCGGTCAACAACTGTCATTGAGGTATATTGTACATTAAATGTTGAGTTATAACCAGTATCTTCAGCTTTATAAGATATCTTTGTGTGGGTTAAAAAAAGTTGTTTCTAACGCCAGACGATACATATAATGTGTTAATATGAAACTACAAGAAAGCAATAAACCAATAAGATGTGTTGCGTACATGCACTAAGATTTGGCAATTGGATGCAAAAAGAACTACATACACTAGTAAATGTAAATGTGGCTCCGTAGTGCAAACTGGGCTTGCAGAGACATTAGAAGAGTTTGGTTGGACTGTGCATTCAGAGCAGCTCTGCCGCAAATCTAATTTCCAAAGGAAGGACGGGCCAACCCTCAAACCAGAGCTCTCATTCCTGCCTTCTCTCTCTCTCTCATCCCCTCACCCTTGTCTCTGCTCTGCTTGCTCCAGCCTAACCGGCGGTCTCAAGTGTATTTTTTTCCCTCTCCCTCTCTTACACACCCAATTTCACCCCTCTAACCTTTCATTATTTCACTCCCTCCTCACTCATGTTATTCCCCTGCTTTCAACACTGTAAGTACAGCTTTAGGTGTTTGATTATCATAAACAGGAGCTGTTCCCATCCTCCGCATAAAGGCTGTATTTGCTTTAAAAAGAACTTGCTTTAAAAGTCAATATTTACCGCCGTCATCGCTAAGGAAGGCTCCTTTGGGTGAGGGCGGGATCCTGCCCCATCTGTTGATTGGCTTGGGGAAGTCGCGGTCTGTAGTCCGGGTCTCTTCATTGTATCGCCAGTATCTGCACACGGACAATAAGATGTATTAGGACCTATAGACATACCTACATTGTACAAAGCCTTTTGTAGCGAAGGTAACAAAAAATCTTCTTCAGCTCAGTGTCTTAAAGGGGACATATTATCCTCACTTTCAGGTAAGTACTTTGGGTTTCTACTAGAACATGTTTACATGCTTAAATGTTCAAACACATTATTTTTCTCCTACTGTCCGTCTGAATATACCTGTATTCACCCTCTGTTCGAAACGCTCCATTTTAGCGCCTGTCTCTTTAAGACCCCCTCCTGAAAATGCCCAGTCTGCTCTGATTGGCTTGCAAGAAAAATATGGCGCACCTTTTCAAAGGTATTTCAATAGACTGTATAAAATATGGATGTAATCATCCAGATGTCACCTATAGGTTTCCGAAGAGCGGTTGTGAAAGATCAAAATGTCGCCATCTTGGCAGTGACGACACCGCCTAACTCCCGGCTAATTAAAAAAATGGCCAAAGAGGTTGGTTGAACTGAGGCGGGCCCGGTGACGCAGCAGAGCAGACAGCTAGCCGATAGCGACCAGTGACGGTTTCCACCTGTCACTCAAAACGGCCACGCTAATTATGCATAACTTTAAGCTTTAATATCATTTAAACGGGTGTGTTACATAAATATTCCCCCCTGTACAGTTGTTATGATGGGGGAAATCAGCTATAGAGACTAAAACTGTTTTTTGTATCCGGCTGTAAACACGTTTGTTTCTACTGTAAAGTTTGTCATTTTAACATGGGGGTCTAAGGGGATTGACTCGCTTTTGAAGCCAACCTCATTTGACCATTCGAGGAACTGCGGCTTGATTTATTTTTTTGAGGCTGCATGTGACATAGGAAGGGGAGCCAAATCTGAAAGGCTTGTTGAATCCCATGTTTTCTGACAAGGCAGTCCACAAAAAACTGATTGGGCTGTCTTATTTTACATTTTGCGGGTTGGTAGGCACTCAAGATACCAAACTGCATGTGCACAAGCACTAAAGAAGTACATTTGTCATAATATGTCATCTTTAATTCCTCATGTTATATTTAAATGTGTTAAAATCTTGTTGTATGTATCTGTGTGTGTCTGTGACATACTGTACCTGTCTCCGCTGAAGAAATATGTGTATCCATTGGGCTCCCACCAGATTGCTGTGTCAATCTTGTGTGGAGGAACTCCTTGTCCGTACTCATGTAAGGGCTGTGGGTATCCCGGGACGACGTCAGCCTCCCTGAACACCCAGTATCTATCATCTGCGGGGACAAAAGGATAGAGTTGTAATGTTTATTACCTGGCTAAGAGAGAGGGTAAATATGAGACAAAGCTAATGAGGGAGAGAAGAAAAAGCAGGGAGAAAAAGCACTGGCACATGGAGCGAAAGCCGTGGCCAGAGCATATGGCATATGTCATGGGGTTTACTCACTCCAGAAGAAAAGTAGAGAAGACAGGCAAGGTAGAAATGGTAGGCACCACACTTATTTTCCAAGATTTCCCCTTGAAGGAGCCAATTTCTTCTCTAACTCTAACCTTTGGACACACTTTTCTGCCACTTTCCACCTCCACTGCCAGGGCACTGCAGAATTGCAACATACTGTACAGAGCTATAAACGTCTGTGCACAGGGGCTTCTACTTATTGGTGCACACTTGCTTTGCAATGCTGTTTTAAACTTTTTGACCTGATTTTATGTCTACTACAGTTAGTAGTTAAATAATTTTGGATTCATATGTACAACATTTCTGCAGGTTTTGACGCATATACAATCCAATCTTTGGAGAAGATGCAAAGATGTGTTCTTTAACATCAACTTGTGCAGCTCTTCTTGAACCTCAAGAAGGTGGCAAAAAAAACAGAAATCAACACTTACAGTCAAGTACATTTTATTTATGTAGCCCAATATCTCAAATTAGCCTCAAGGGGCTTTACAATCTGTGCTGCATACGACACCCACCAACCATCCTTTGTCACTTGATTCGCAAATGAAAAACTCCCTCCTAAAAAACTTTAATGGGTAATAAAAAATAATCTATGATCAAAAACTCAGAAAATCCTGAAAATGCATGATAAAAGTGAAAGCTCTGCAGCTGTTAACATCTGGAGCAGTGCACTGTAGAGAAGGCTGATGCAATCCTCCAGCTCTCTCATGAGGCCTTTTGGGGCTCAGCTGGAGCGAGAAAGTCATACCGGGCCATCGACAGCAGGCAAGCTGCACAGGCCTCATTCAAGACACCCAATGAACTCAGCCACACACATTAATGCACACAAACTACGTGATGCAGTTATTAGCACATGTAAAGACAAACAGACTCAATACTCTCAAAAGTCTCCACCTGAATCAGAATCAGAAAACCTTTATTCGTCCCACAGCGGGGAAATTTACAGCGCTACAGCAGCAAAGGGGACAGTGCAGGTAAAAGGTTAAGTACAATAGATAAGTACAAAATATAAGTACAAAAAAACACAACAACCGTGGTAAGTAGGTGGCAGGTTAACATAATACAGTAAGTGAACAAGTGAGAGTAATACTCTAGCAGCCAGTAGTAACAATAATAGAAGAGATATATTGCACATATGTATTGCACGTGGTTGTATTGCACAGTAACAAATAGTAATAAATAAATCTGCAGCCATATTGTCCCAGTGCTTAAACAATGAATCATTATTTTCGTCTTGTGTTATATTTCTTAGTGTGTGTGTGTGCGTGTCAGCCAGATACTGAGAGTTATAGCTGCGTTGAATTATTACCATATCTGCATAAATCACATTGTGCTTGGGGAGAAAAATGCTGAGTTTGCGCTGTTTCCTTTGAGTCTGACCGGTTCAAATCAAAGCACAGATTTCTTGTTTGACTCCACACATTTTGTAAGTAAAATCTCCACGTTGGCTTCAGCTTTGCTTAGGGGAAAATAGCTGAGAAACATTGCGGAAACTATCGGGCCATTTGCTGTGCCCTTAAGCGAGGCACTAAACCATAAAAAATCTTAGCATGGTCTTCCAAGAAGATTTGGACGTAACACATTGCGCAGTCTGCTCAGCATGTGGCTGCTGTGCTCGCAAAGTGACAGGTCTTATTAGTAATAAACAGCTTTGGCATACCTTTAAAGAAGACAAATTTTCCATCGTGGCGCTCGTAGGCTGCGTCGATGTCGCTCGGCAGGCCGATCCAAAAGACGGATATCGGCATGGGGTAGTTATCCAAGACCCGGTTCCTCCGCACACGCCAGAACCAGCGACCCTGCACAAGCAAAATAATGATGTTTATCTTTCAGTTTTTTATCTTTCATCAAAATCGTTTATTGTTCACTTCCCCTTGCATGACTTGAATGTTGTATTGACTCAAAGCAGGGTCGTGTTAGTTCATAGATTTCTTTATGTCCTTCCTTTCATGTCGTTCAGGGGTTCTAAAAACACCAGTGACATGCTCCTTGATCCACAACATGAGGACAATTTGTTTTAGTTTATTTCTGTCAGATCCGAATGAAACCCTTCGATTAACCAGTGTGTCTGCACATATTTGATCAATAATTCTTTACTTCTCACCTTGAAAACAAACATCTCCCCCCTCAGCATGGTCACTGTGTCAAAGTCCCCGTCACAAATATCGGGCGCCTGGTTGTCCGGCAGTTTGGGAGGTCGGGGAGGAGCAGGGGGGCGAGGAGGAGGCGGAGGAGGGGTCGCGTCTTTTCTGATGTGCGGGGTGACAGGTTCCGCCTCAGGCTGGGAGTCAGTAGGAACGGAGGTGGAGGTGGGGAGGACAGGAGGTGGGGAAGGGCTGCGGCTCGGCTCCGGCCTGGCTGGGGGAGGCGACTCGGGCGGTGGGTCGGTGGGAGAAGTGGAGGTGGGTTCATCTTCGGGTGGAGAAGGGGAGGTGGGAGAGTCATTGTCGGGTTTGTCATCACGGGCGGGAGGAGAAGCAGGTGGAGCATCAGTGGGGAGAGGGGGACCTTAGGAGGAAAAGATGGAGAGCTTGGGCTTAGAACAAGAAGGAGAAACTTTCACATTTAAGATGGTTTGTTTTTCCCACTCATATTTTCAATGCAAAAACAACTTCCATCTGAAAGTAAATAAATGACTCCAGCCTGTCTGTGTGGCATAAGAATTAATCATTTATTTTATACTCTCCTCCCTTTCCCTCACAATGTCCTCTCTATCTTTCCCTCACACAAAGAAAACCTAATTTTCCATTATGTGCTGCGGCTATAAGCTCACTTGATTGACTGTGCTGCTGCTCTTTGGAAAAATCAACCCTGCTGGTTGCTAAGAGAAGAAAACACACAGATACAGTCAGTTATGTAATATGTACGGACAGCTGATGGGCTTGAAGACGTATTGAGTTACGCTGAGCCAAAAATATGTTGGAATATATGAGGGCTGATGTTGGCCAGTGACTCAGCTATCAGTGTGTGGAGAAATTCAGCTTCTGCAGCATTTTAACCTGCAGTATAGTCTACAGTCAGTGAAGTAGGGCTGTACTTCTTTTTTTACCAAATCCTCAATTTAAATAAAGCGATTCGTCGGATTAAATGAGTTAGTCTTTTTTTTTATTGAATCAACTTTATTTAATGAAGCCGAATAATCCACAGATGTCTCCTCTTCTCCAAAAACAAACGGACACGGTGAGTAAAAAGGGTTAATAACACAATGAAGCAGGTTTATGTTCAGATCTGTGTTTCTTCGACACTGTTCTGCAGGACGCCCTGGTTAAGCTCCAGATGCAGACGTTAAAATATAAATGACCGAGATTTAAAAAGTGGATCGTAAAAATGTGGCTAAAAACTGGATAAAAAATGTATTTATGACAGCTTAGGGAGGACAACCGCAACGCTGACGCATGCACAAAGGATACGTCGCCATAACAGGGCACTAAATGAAATAAGGCATTAACTTGATTATAATTACAGATTTCTCTACGTTTGAAAATTGTTGGAAACATTTGGGATAATGTTAGTACAATACTCAACAACAGATATAATATAGGTCTAGTTTTGAGACATTTTGATGTAGAAATGTTACATATTATACCTTATAAGTGATAAGTTAACAGATGAGCTGCTGCAAAGCTTCCAGCCTCTTGCATTAAAACTTCTACAAAGTTTATGCTGTGCAATCAGAGCTTTTCTCTAGCTCAGTCATTTAGATCTGTTCGATAAAGGAACTACTGTATAATTTCAGTCAAACATTTACCTCACAGTATTTACAGCAGCAAGATTTGTCACACACAGTAAGACAAAACTCTAGTTTACTGTGCTGCAGACGTCTCATGTAGGCGTATCAATGGGCCGGACTTGTGTGGGTATGGAAAGACTGGGGGTTTGCTAGACAAACTAAAACCATAGACAACATTCAAAAAACGGAATTGGATTTTTTATTTGTTAAGCGATACCAGAGATGTGACGAGGACGAAACAATGGACGGTAAAGAAATGGCTGAAATTCATAAATCAGTCATTCGGTATAAACAATGTCTCTAAAGAATCTATGTCTGCAGTTTTGGAGACAAATTAGTGCTTTGGCCTGTAATTACAGCTCTTACAACAGGGCCACAGCAGAAACACATGCATACAGTACACTCTAATATACACATGAGGCCTTCTTCTTACCAGCACACACAAAGATGTCATCTGTCAGTTAACAATGGCATTCATTCACGCAGGGAAAGCATGAGAACATCATAATGGCATGCATGATATGCTGTTTTGAGCGAGGTCTCGGTGGCGTATGTGTGGGGTTGGCCGTGTGCACAAAGCTTCTTTGCGAGGCTTCTTGTCTTCCTTTGACCAGTGTGCAGATGTGATATGTGATACAGCTGACATTCTGCACTTCAACCTCGCAGTTATTTTAGAGTATGAAGCCAAAACATCAAAAACATGGAGTTCATTGTTTTGTTTTGTGTGTCACTTGCCAGGGCTGGAACATGATACAAATCCAGTTTTGTTGGAAAGGTTAAAAAAATGTTTTAGTTGTGGATAAATGTTTTTATTTTAATCAATGTAGACAAAGCTGAGTTATGGACTTCAGTGTCATATCATCTGTGTGGAAAAAGGGGACGTGGACAAGGACCACGCTGTCTATAACGGTTTCAGCAAAGTATCTTTGCAATAGCTGATGTAGAATACTACCATTAAAGGGCTCAATGGGTCAAGGTCAAAAATCCAAATTCTGCTGGTGGTGCCTTAAAGGCTTAAATAAAGACAGTGATATAAATAGGTGTGTCAGGACAGTGTGTGCTTCTTACCGTATATGTACTGTATTCCTCTGATGTCATCCTCGTGTAGCGTGAAGTTGTGTGTGTGAATCCACTGGTAGAAAGGAGCCATTATGGCACTGGGGTTATCGGAGTGCTCCAGACCCAAAGCATGACCAAGCTCATGGACCGCAACCAGGAAGAGGTCAATACCTGCAGTGACACACATATAGTATGTACATGACATGTGTGTATACACCCCTCAAAATATTGAACTTGCGCCATACATTTGTGTAAAATAACAAAGGAATGTTATGATAGCACGTGTAATAGGATACATTTTATTTCATATTAAAGACGAAAATGACAACTTGAAGTAAATGTCGATTGCACAATGTAATGGCAATAGACTAATGACACATCTGCGTTTAGATTGGTTCCCTATAAGCCTCGCTTTCACTATGGAATTCTGTCTACCGCCTAGTCGCGTTCACATGCGCAAATGAAGGCTCGATTTACGGCCCGAGGGAAGTGCGTCATCTATTGCGCAATCAAAACAGGAAGAGGAGAGCGCTTTTGTTTGAAGAGGGAGAGTGCTAAAAATAAGGTAAAGCGATGTTTACATAGCCCAAGCTGAAGAAAACATTTAGATTACATTAAGCTAATCGGCTGGTTAGATTTTCTCAGTGTGGCATCACAGCTGGTAAAGACATCAACATCTTCTTCATTGACATACACCCGGTGGACCAGAAGAAAAGAAAGAATAAACCCACAAACCTTGTGGGTTTTGATAGTCTAATGTCCACGGCTCATCAGCATCGAAGTGTGTATCCCCACCGATTCCTGGTCCGGGGTAGTAGGCGTGGGCCAGCGACCCTCCCTCGCCATCAAACAATGACATATCACCATGGAAACCAGAGGCAAACAACAACAGGATGTCAGCGAGCTCTGCCTGGCTGCTGTTGATGCTGATGTTGTTTTCAGCAGGTAACTCCTCAAAGGTGAGCGGCGTGACCCGTCTCCACGCGTCAAAGGCGTTGCGGATAGCATCGAACGTCCGGTCCTCGCCCAGCGAGGAGGGGATGTGCTGGTTCATTATACTGGAGCCAGAAGAAAAAGCCCATTAGAGTTGGTATATTAAACATTCTGCTTTGTTGTTGTCTGTTGTCTGTTTTTACATGTCAGTGCTGTAAACCTGTAAGTGATGTGGTCTTTGCCCCACTGCTGTCCAGTGAGAGCGTAGCGCTTCTTCCTCGCGCCATCATCCATCTCCTCCGCTTTTCTGTCTGGAAGGCCACAGCGAGGCCGACGCATGGCCCTACACAACCACAACCACAACCACACACACACACACACCACATTACAAACTGCTGGCTGCAAAAAGTTGCTGCAGAATTTCCTCAGTTCTACAAATGCAGCTTGTACAGGTAATGACCATTTCCCCATGGCTATCAGCTCAACCTTTATACTGTTTGATGTAGCTTTTATGATTTTTTTTTTTTAAACAACTGTAATTTCTAATCTTTTTTTCCAGACTTCTCACAAAGATAAAAATGATTTTTCTCAGCTAGGACTTAACCAGTGCAGCATGCAGCAATAAACACTGTATTTGAGCCCTTTTTGAAAATGTCAAAGGGACTAAACCACAAATAACAAAGTCAATGTGTCATGTTTAGAGAATAGTTTGACATTTTGGGAATCACACTTATTAGCTTTTTTTTATGGCTATATGAGAAGATTCATACCACTCTCATATCTGTACTGTAAATATAAGGGCACAGCCAGTAGTCGGTTAGCGTAGCTTAGCACGAAGATTGGAAACAAGGGGAAAGAGCTAGCCTTGCTCTCTCCAAACGTAACAAAATCTGTAACCTTCTGTAAGTCTTTTTTATGTTTCAGTTTTTGTACTTGTTAAAACAAGCAAGATATTACGTTTTAATTAGTGAGGTGCTGGTTGTCAAATGTTGTTAGCTTTGCACAGAGCCAGGCTATCTGTTTCCCCTTAGCTAAGCTAAGCTAACATGCTGCTGCTGCTATTGTAGCTCTACATAACAGTGGTATCAATCTTTTCATCTAACTCTCGGCAAGAAGGCACATTTCCCCAACTCTTCTTTTAAGACCATGTCATTTTTACATAAACCTTAATTACCGTGTACACTCTGGGAACAAAGGTTTAATACAATTAATCAAGGCCACAGTTGAATGTGAGGATATAACACAATAGCCTGCCTCATTAGTCAAGATGTGATATAAGAAAAATTAAATTATAATCCAAACCTTATGGGCATAAAAACCTATTACAAGCTGGCAGTCTTTCTCAGCCTCTGGTTATACGAACACATTAATCTGACAATGTTATTATGTGACGGGGAAAAGCCAGTGCTATGAAACAAATTGCTTCAGGATGCTTGGTCGTTGAGTTGAGGTTAGTTTCCCAATGTGTGGTCATATATACCATAGAATGTATTTTTAAAAAAAATGTAATTTAAAAAAAGGCACATTAATGTAAGATAAATTTCTACATGTTTTAAAACATACCGCAATGTTCCTTGATTCAGTTTGTGGTCACTGCACACACAAATGTTAAGTGATGTTGCATGTCTTTGAGACAAACATCCTGCAGAATAAACCAAAACAATTTGGAGCTTACACAGCAGTAGCAGGGTCCATCTCTCCAGTCACCTCAAGGCCATAGAAGCGCTGCATGTCGCTGATGGCTTTGGACAGAATCTGAGCCGACTGCATGGTGGACATCTGACTGCTCGCCTGAGACAGGTAGCCGAACTTGCGAAGCCATGACTGTGAGGAGAAATCAGTTTTGCTTAGTCTAATTTGGGAAAGGTTGCTTAACACGTGCGTCTGTTTTTGTGTTCCATGCATGTTGTATATATGTGTATGACAGCTACAACTGTTTATACTAATCCACTGCCCGATGACTGAAGAGAGCATCTGAGGAGTTAAAAGAAAAGAGAAAGTAGAGATAGAAACCAGATGGCTTCCATTAACATTACGACATTCCTGCGCCTTCTCCTCACTGACAGCCAAGATGAAGAGAGGAGAACAGAGGAAGAACTGGAAACAGGAAAACTAAAAAAGGCAATAATTAAATTGTATGTCACGACTGTAGTTAAAAACAAAACTTGTGTGTACTTCAAATGATGGCAAAAAGCTGACAAATGCTGAATTTCCCCTCTTTGTTTCATGTTTGCTGACAGTGAAATTGAGCACGTAGAGCCACGTAGCCAGGCAAACAGGACGATGGCTCCTGGGGGGGACCTCTGTGAAGTTCTGCCCTTTAGAGAAGCCTCAACAGCACAGCTCAAAAACACCGCCACAGGCCCTCTCACACAGCTGGATCACGGGACTCGTACCTTCATGCATGTGCAGGATTAACACAGGGCCAGGGGCTAAATACACACACGCAAAACTCATCATGCATGCACGCACAGAGAAAATTGTGAAGAGACTATTTCTGCATAGCTTGACAAGTCTTGACGAATGTAATGTTAGAGTGGGCTTGACACGAGTGCCTGAAGAACATGAAAGAAGAGAAGGTAGGATATATCCGAACTCAATATCAATATATCCTGACATCGTTGGTGTTCATTACAACGAACTGTGTTCCACTATTATGTATTGAAACAGGTAAGGCTTTGCACACATGTAAATCAAGAACCTCTATTTTTTTAGTGACAATTTGCTCAGAGTAATGGTACCCCCCCCCACATTAAGCCTTTATAATCAGGTTATAGACACTTTATAACATACTATAATAGAGTTGTAAAAAGATATAAGGACATTTTAAAGTATTTATTAATGTTTATTATTATTATCAACAATTATAACTTCCATCCATCAGACACTGGTATTTAAACAGTTAGTGGATGATTGATAGCACAGTATCTAATTCTAATTTTATGACATCCACATGAACCTTATTTATCTCAAACACTTTTCAATATCATGTGCCATATCATTTTGTATTACTTTTTAAATATCATTACCAATAATACTCTCAATATCACGCGCAATATTACTTTTCTATTTTAGTTTACTTATTTTACTAAATGTATCTTACTTTTACTGTTATTCTATTGTACTGCATTTACTGTATGTTGTTGTAGTTTACTTTTCTATTTTAGTTTACTTACTTTACTAAATGTATCTTACTCTTATTGCTATTTTAGGGATTTCTTTGTTTATTTAATGAAGTTCTATCTTATCTTATATGACCAACCCTTACAGTGTGTTGTAAAGCATTAATTAACTCTTTATACGCCGACATCACCAACTCAAGGTCAACTTACTAGATTTCTTCTGAATCTCAATCTTCATCAGCAATTACTCTCTTCACGAGCATGAAGAACAATTCATAGTGATATAAACTGTATTAAATTATATCATCCAACATTCAATATCTGTTCATATCCCAGATATGAAAGATTCATAAGAGAAGTCTATAAATACATCAATTTACACTTAAATTGTCCTACAAATCTGCTTAAAACTAAAATTAAAGTGTTTTAAACAGTCAATTCATTGTATATCGTGCTTATAAATTCTGATAATAGATGCTAAATGCTTCAGTGTGATTTTTGTTAAATAACATTATAAATTAAATTAACATAAGATTTTTACAATACGATTCAACGGAGGTCAATCAACATGAATACTGAATAATTTTTCAACCATACAGATGATTTTCAGATAGATATAGAGATAGATAGATGTGTACCACATGTGCTGTGTTATTTGGAAAAAGGTCAAAAGGTCAAATGACATCCCTGCAGTGCAAAAGTCCACCTGATTCCTTGATGTTTCTACAAAACAAACATGAAGATTTGAACTGATCACCTCCTTATGAAGACCGATAATACTGCAATAAATTGCAACCAGTATTTCCTTAAACAATCCTATGGAAATATTGAGAGAATAGTATACTCAAACTATTTTCAAATCCCCAAAAGGGAATATTGTGACCATCTATAATACATTGTGTGTACCGTGACACACAGACATTACTGTACCTCAGCATTGAAGCCTTCTTCCTCCGGGATGTCTGCCGCTGGGCTGCTCGGGATCAGGGAGAATAAGGACGATAAAGTGATAATGATCTGAGTCCAGGGTTGTCTGGATGCCATCTTCCTGTTGTTGCGGAGTGATGAAGATGAAGAACTTCCTCCCGCAGACAGGAACGCAGGACAAAGTGCTGTAGGACTTTTTCTCTTCTCCTCCACTTACATGTATTCACAGACCTCCGCAACAAGCGCGCTCTCTGCTCATTCTTGGAGAAAAAAATTGCTACAAAGTTTTTTACGCGAATAAAAGTGCATTTACAAACCCTCGGGAAAAAAAAAAACACGAATCAAGATGATGCTAATCCATTCCCGGTTGCTGGCAGTGCGATTTGTCCTGGGCCAGCAGCCTCATGGCTCATCCAAGTGTTCATACAGCAGTTCCTTTCATGCACACAGCGAACAGTGTAGCCGGCGGGCACATAAACTAGACCTTGCCCCTTTCCCACGTCCTCAATGGCTGATCGGAGCAGCAGCAGGGAGCACAGTGATGCGTCCTGCAACAAGTCTCCTGCAACAAGTCTCCTGCAAACACGGCCTCAGAAGTCAGCGCACGAAAAATGTCACTCTTTTCAGTTTTTCAGCAGTTCCTGAACGTGCGTCGAAATGTTGCACACGACCAAACTTGGGATCTGTAGTGCCAAGGCTATCAAATTTCACCTGAACTGTTTTGCTCCAAGTACATGTTCGGCATTTTAACTCGGAGAGGAAACGCGTTGTGTAAATATTTGCGAGACCACCATGAAACAGCTGTGTATGTGATAAAAGGTGTGTAATGATTTCAAGTAAAGACAGAGAGAGACAGAGACAGAGACACAGAGACAGAGAGAGAGAGAGCGAGCTCCTCCCTCCTCACACAGCAGAGCCTGGGTCAGCCTGCCATCTGCTGGTGGACCGGGTGTAGTTTTTACTATTTTCCACCAGATTGAGCCATTTCCATTTCCCTGGTTTCCATGAGTTACTGCTGCTGTCGTATGCGTTTGATACAATGCATCAAAATCAAATATTGTTGCTAATCATTGACAGATCAAATCAAGTCAGATTATAAGACAATTAAATAAAAATAAAAACACACAAAACATGCCTTTCTCTTGAAGGGCTGTACATATAATAAAAACACGTGAAAAACTATATCGATTTAACTGCACTGATGTAAATAACAAAAAATGCTTGTGTATCATGACACACTGGCTGTAGCATTAAATAATACAAAAAATAAAAGTCTAGGAATGCTGGTTACTTTCATTATTAGTTGCTGCACAGGACCTACAGGGGCTAAGGAAACTCTTGACTTCATGCTCTTTGAATCTGTTGACATGCAGAACATTCACTCGCAACCCAAAAGAAAATGGATTCAGCCAACGTGGTCCCACCAGAGCTGATTTTAATTTACAAAAATATAAAGCGTTGTTATGTTTGACTCTAAACTTGAATTTTACTGTTGAAAGTAAAAAGGTCAGTCACTCTGCTGTAACACAACACTTATTTTGGGAATGATCTATCAGGACATGAATAAAATAAGATATGGATGCTTTTTTAAAGTTTTATTCAAGCTGCCAACAGCAGCAATATTGTTGTCAGTGCTCCCCAGTTTGATCGAGCCTCCTGCTGCCCGCCTTTGCCACAGTGATGAGGATGATGAGGAAGAAGCCCACAGTCCAGACACCGGCTACAGGCAGCACCACCGTCATCAGCACGCCTGAAACAAACAGCAAAGAGATAATCGTGGTATCCACAGGAGAAAGGTAACGCTTCCAATGAGGCCTACAGAGAGAGCAAAGACAGTTGGAAGCTCTAACACAGCAATAACTTCCTGATCGTACAGGGGCACAAGTATGGCAACAGGGGTCAATAAACAGGAGATTACTAGATTGATGTTTGTCTGCCATTTCAATCCTGATGGGCCCATAAGACAGGAGGCCCAGAGTGGGGTCTGCTCTCACTGCTTCCCTCTTACTGACGGAATTACAGTTCTGTAAGCAAAAACAAGAGATGTGAGAGACAGCAAAGTGAAAAAATAACAGCAAAGACCATCTATCCATATATGCATCTATCTAGGCAACTTTTGTTAATTTTCACAGTATTTACTTTGAGGGGTAACACAAATATGAAGCCGGAGGTCATCGGCATCATACTACCAAGTAAGAGTGCCAAGTATATAAGATGAACGAGCTCACAGGTGTGCATGACTTGTGGTCGTCTGGCTCGCACAGCTGCACAGTGCAGTGCAGATAGAGGTTGTGAGGTATTGATGTGAAGCGAAACATGTCGAAGCTGTAGCGAATGGTGGAACTTTCTCCGTTATGGCTAGACTGTCCCGTGCTCACATTAAGAAAGACAACAGTGTGGTCATTCACACACCTAGACAAAGAGATGGAGATGAGGAGTAGGAATTGGTGGACTGGAGTTCATTGTTAAAATGGATAAAAGTGAGACAAGAGCTGTTCTGACCCGTTCAGAAGTAGAGTGTGAACCAATCCCTCTGTAGCGTTTGGCTGGTGAGACTGTGTGGCCCAACACTCATTAACCCGGAGCAGGAAGAAATCTGCAGGCTCTGTGACCGTCACCTCTACATACACCTGAAAAAAATTTAAGAAAAAAAAAAAAAAGTAATTGTAAAGTCATCACTAACATGAAACGGATACTTACGATTGTTATTTTCAGCTGTGTGCATTTTCAGCTGTTGTATTACTGTGTGCATTTTCACTTTATTTAATTATCCCACTTAATTTTAGTGTTCACGTATTTTATTGCATTCTTTTTACCTTTCCGCTGTGACCATGTAAATTTCCCCGCTGTGGGACTAATAAAGGATTTCTGATTCTGATAGCTTCACCAAATTTTGTTTAAACATTTGGTTACCCTTGTGCCTGAATACGGATATTTTTGGCTTTTATATTTTCCATCTTTTTGGGTGTGTTAATGCATATATTTTGGCAACAGTGAGTTTATTTTTTTAAATTAACTCACCGTGGCATTAAATTAGAAAAAAAAAAAAACATTTTGAAAATGAATCATATTTGGTAGTGATGATCAGCACTGTTGGTTAAATAACTCAACTCAGGCCAATGAACAGTAGAAAATTATTAATACATAATTTTACAGCAGTTTTGTCCTCCAAGGCCATCAGAGACACTTTTTTTTTAAAAAGGCAGGCAAAAGGTTGATGAATGTTTACATACCTTGTCTCTGAGTTCGATGGTGGGGGCACTGGTGTAGGCCTTAGAGTAGGAACGATCTGTGTACAACATCAGCTGTATCGTGGCATCAAGTTCATCTACACGCATTACCGTCTCACTGTTTATGTACACAGAAGAGACAAGAAAACAAAAAAAGTATTTTTGGTTAGTGCACAGGCAATCTGTACTAAATAATGACTTCAGATTGCAGTGCAGAGTAAAATAAAGTTTCAGGAGGCCATCAGGGGGCTCTCTGGTTTGGGACAACCTCTCAAATTTGCATGTGTGCATAAGAAACATTTTTTGAGAGTCCTGATCACAGAAGCATGCACTTGAACAGAGAGGATTTCCCTCTAACATTTTTACACACATTACCGGGAACGGACAAGTGCAGCCATACTTTTTTTAATTCAACATCCTTGCTTACCTGGAAGAAGGGATGACAGGGAAAGCCAGGCTGACTCTTCTGATGTATGGATAGATGCATTTGTAGTCTATCTTAATGACTGGATTTCTGATGATGTTTCCAATAACCAGAGGGTCTGACAGTAGACTCAGGGAATAGGAAATGTGAGTTAAGTTTTTCTGTAAGAAAGGAAAAAAAACAACAACTGCACTATTGACAGGGATAACCGTAATAATAACTTTTCTACTCTGAACAAGTGACAGATTTATGCTTAGCATTTAACGTAAAGAATGCCCCAGGTGTACCTCCAGCGGCTTGCCTCCGCAGGCAAGATATTTGTCTTTAGATATCCTGGACATGTAGTACGGCACACCGTGGATGACCTCTCTCTGAGCACGGCAAGATTTGTTGGCCAAGTGCAGGGACTCCAGCGGCATATTGTGATAGTTGAAGAAATCTTCTATTGCTCTGATTGCTATGTAGTCTCTGCCGCACATAACTTTGATGCGTGCATCTGTAAAAAGTAAGTTAACCAAGTATGCAAGGCAAGTGACTGCATGAGATCCACAGTAGGACACATGTACAGTAAATAGTGCACAAAAATGAAAAGTATTGTCCTCATTTTTCGTCTTGATTGTGACAACTTAAAAACCTACATCTCATAGATTTACATTTAAGTAGGATGTACAGCTACTGAAGGCATCTTTTTGACTTATTTGATGAATTAGTTTGTTTTATATGGACAAAACAAAAGTTTATCACTTATATACACACACACACACACACACACACACACACACACACACACACACACA
>CALSCE010010634.1:5447728-5470102 GCA_943593645.1 Bovichtus variegatus
CACACACACACACACATATATATATATATAAATAATACATACATACATGCACACACCGTATATAATATAATTCAGAAGACTTCTGTGAAAAAGAAATCTGACTTTCCAGGTATTGTGAATTATAAACACAATATTGTGTTAAAAAAAATAAAGATTTTGTGCCTACTTTTGTCACATTGGTCAGCATAATATCCAATGGCACATTTGCAGCTTCTTTGGTCTCGAGACAGAACACATCTTGTGCGGTCAGTGCAATGCTCCACGCTGCAGATTCCTATACAGTAAATCATTTACTCTTAATACTTCCACAAGCTCCAACACTTGACAGTTTCGTACAAGTAGACACACTTACCATGTACACGGTGGCGCGTGAAGCCGAGGAGAAGCACGAGGACCACGCTCAGCTGAGTTGAAGAATGAACATTTCCACTTTAACTGTATAAAGTGTCAAATTATTTATTTACGGACTATCTAGGCTAGGCTAGGCTAGATTATAGGTTTAGCCTGCATATATAAACACAACCCGCCCTAAGCTACACACACATTTAACTTCAATAATGCTCATTATTTATTTTACCTTCAAGCCGATAAGGTTCATTGCTGTGCTGTTTTTCGTAAAATTATATATGAATCTTTTTTTTAAATGCAATATTTAAGTGAAACGGAATGTCCTCCTCTGTTGTCGTTAACAACACCTGCAGCTCCAATTAAGTCCACCTGTCAGTTCTGGCTGTGGCGCTCGTGGGCTCCTTAAACGCGATAAAAAATGTTTTTAAAACGAATTTTGCCATTTATAGCTTATGTTTTTACTTATAATTGAACGGTTTATTAATTAATTGTATTCATTGTAAATGAAAATAATTTCAGATATTTCTAAAACAGAAAATACTATTGTAAAACTCATTACACTGTGTACCATAGGGGGCCGTTCCAGCTTAGAAAGTCACGATTTTCTGCTTTTCTCTCTTTTATATAATTGTATATAACACGTCGGTCTGTTCTCTGGGAAAAGTTGGTGAGTATGTGTCACTGTTTGCTGACATATTAGAGACTAAACGATCAGTGAAAATAATCGTTAGTGTAGGGTTTCATGAATTAATATGGAAGGATAAAAATATTTTTCAGCAAGTTTCCATAACTTATACTTAGCATGCACATGTATGTTGGGGTACTTGATACATGAACATGTGATTACAGGTACTCTCAAACCCCCCACAAACCTCTGCACTGTGCCACCTTTTACATATGACAGTGGTGAGTTCACTTACATAACCTGTATTTTGCCTTGTTTCATCATTAGGTTTTTGCCTTAAATAGAAATACAATGCAAATGGTTTCCTCCAGATGCCACTATTGTCAGCACAAAGCGGTTCAGTGCTTTGGAAAGTTAACCCCATCATTGCTTCTAGTATGTGAAATAGCACCACAATCCAACAGGAATTATGAGCCTTACATGTCCACTACATTACAAACTACAAGTCAATACTTAACTGGATGGTTACATCTCTAAGAAGACTTCTTTTGGATCCCACACTTAATAAACCAAATCCTACAAACATTCTAGAGGAGCTTGAGAAAGATTTTGGTAGAGAAGGAATAGAAATTAGGTTTTTGGTGTCAGCAGGTCAGACAGCAGGGGCCCGACAGTGTCTTCAGGGAAAGCCTGATGGGTCATTGTATTTCCTACAGTGCCAACTCGTCACACCCGGAGGCCACACTCCATATTCTCAGACATCATCAGGCAGGCCTCTCTCCTATTTGGGTGCAGACCATCTGTCTTTGGTGGGACAGACCAGAGCCAGAATAATGTGTTGATAAGGGAGGCACCATGATGGATGAGGCAGGTTGCAGCAGAAGAACTGTGAGAATAACGTGTGTTGTATCCGTATATTTTCTATTAGTGAACTCCAATAAATCCTTATAAAATAAAAATGGTAAACAAACATTCAGATTAGAAAGATTGTTTGCACAAAGGATGGATAAATGGTTACAACTGGCTGCCTATAGTTGATTTGAACAAAAAAAACACAAATCGATTCTCTGTTCGGAAACATCCCAATTTCCACAACATATAGTGAGGAAGGTTTCAGGTCATACGCCACAAGACTCCACTCGTTGCCAGTGGATTAAATTAGCATATCAAACAGTTAAATCCCTCCACAGAAACCTGACGACAAACATTTTTTGGCCTTGCTCTTACCTTGTACATTTCATTTTACTGATCATAAATTTCAATTTCTTTTGATGCCCAGTTTTTTTTCTCTTGTAAAATGTAAACTATTCATTTATTGTGCTGCTACAACCTCAACTTCATACTTAAAAGGACAAATCTACAGAGGAAATATTGGTAACATTATTTATTGACATAGGAAAAGGGGTACGACAGATTGTACAAGTTTGTAGAGAGGGATTTATAAAATGTGTCAGAGTTTACGCCTGTGTAGCTTGGTTCTGTCTTAACTGGGAGAATGTATCTTCATCTTTATCTATGTAATTCAGTATACATATGTGGTTCTGATATCTGAGTGAATGAGTTCAAGTCATGAAAAAAAAAGAGTGATGTTATGAATGGGTGGAAAAGCACAGCAGGTGTAATTGACAGAACCTACAAACGCAAATAACAATTCAGTCCACTTAAATCATTTTAAAAGCACCCTTGGTTGTGTGTGCATGTGGTACCACTGGGCATTGACAAATGTAATTACAACACATTCTTCCCCTTGCAGCTCAAGCGTCATATCCCTCTGCAGCACCTTGTAGTGATTCTTCATCTCGTTGGCAGTGGTGCGGTACCACCCTGGTGTTGTGAAGTAGCCGGGTTATAGGAGGTGTCTGTCATCGGCCTGATTCACAACACCAGCTGCGGCACACACACCTGAGAGGCAGGCTGGTCTTCGGCTGCTGGACATATTAATACACACACGCACACACACAAGTTGTACAAAAATTAGGGATGGATTTTTCCAGCTGATAACAGATGTTTACCTGCTCCCATGACCGATACGGTTTCTGTATTTCACATTTTTGTATTTTAAGAAGTTCATAACCTGTCCAAAGAACAGTTTTGACTGTTGTAAATGTTCATTTATTTGGCTCATTTATTTTTTGGAGTGAAGTACATCAAAAAACATGCAAATTGCAATCATGTTGTCTTCCTCTATCAGTGTGTAGATGCTGCGCTTGTTAAGTCAATGAAAGCAATGTGACTTTGTATTAACGGCCGATATATATATCGAAAATATATTTAGTGCATGCCTAACAAAACCCACCGGAAGAGGAATAGCTCATGGTAACGAGTCTCTGCAGCAGACTTGTTTACCAATTGTGACTCTAATAGCATCTAATAATACCAAATAATCAAGTCGTATTTTAGTTGAGGATAGCTACTCTGATGTCATTTATATGCCATGTGATGTTTTTTTAGATTTTCGGACATATTAAGCATTTGAGGGGCAGTAGTGAGTTTCTGCTCCCAGCACTGGAAAAGAGTACAACAGCATGGGTCCCATAGTATTTGGCTCAGCTTCGTCTGTGGCCGTGGATGAACTCAACATCTACAGTTATGTGGAGCAGCCAAGACAGAATGTGCCTCCATCTGTGTTCTCTCAGGCCAGACTGAAGGACAGAGAGTGTGGGCCACAAATTTAACAGAGGGGACGATGTCTGATTGTTTCTGAAGATTTGCATGTGCTCGGTGCCTTGCAAACCTCAGCCAAAGTCAGTTTTTGCCGCAAACTTCAAATAAGCGCGGGTGTGAGCATTCTTCACAAACCCATTCGCATTATAATAAACAGGAAAAACACGTAGCGCCAAAACTGTGGGACAATCCAGCAATAAAATTCAAATAAATCTCGCACCCCACAACTTTCTCATGGTTAAACATTCTGATTGTTCAAGAGGAATGTGTTGTAGTTTGTGTTAAAAAATGTCTCTTCCCTTCGTTACACCCGGAAACACCCCTCTGATACAGAGACAGACAGAAATATCCCTCCAATCCTGCAACAACCATCTGCCAGGGGACAGGAGTGTCACAGATCCTGCACTACAGCCTGTGGAAACAACGTGGTGACGGCCTGACACACTCAGGACCAGGAATTGTAACTTGCTCCTAAAACTGACAATCAACACTTCCCTCTGTGGATAGAGGAGCTCAGAGTTCTTACACAATGTTTGAGAGTTTGCTGTGTACATTATATTGAGCCAAATGCTAATTTCATCAGTGTAAAGTTTATATTATAACTGTTCAACTTGAAAGGTACATGGATTGGAAATGTTCAAGACTTAAGTTACATAGTAGATGCAGAACTGTTTTGTTGTCTTTCCTACTATGAAAATTAAAGACTTGACTGACTGCTTTGCACATGCAACAATTACTGTGAAAACAATGACTTTTCTTTAAAACTGAAGCAAAATGAATTTTTAAAACTGAGGCAAAATGAATTTTCAAACTGAGGCAAAAAAAGAAGAAATGTAATGGACTTTAGTGGTTTCAAATAAAAAGACAACTGAAAAGTAAACTTATTTTTTTTATTCCAAATCATCAAAGATACAAATATGAAACAACAAAACTGAAAAAAAGAGACAGAACAGAACAAAAATAACTCAGATGGGTGATATCTGTTAACACAAACGATGAACCTAGTATTTTATACAAAATAAAATGGTAGACAAGTATGCGTGTGTGAATGTCTGCAAAAGCCAAAAGATTTCTGGTAGCTCTGTGTGTGTGTGTGTGTGTGTGTGTGTGTGTGTGTGTGTGTGTGTGTTCTCAGTTCATCAGTAATTCCATCTGCACCAGTCTTGCGTTGGTGTCCCCGGCCATGTTGTAGGGAATCATACCAGCAAAGGTGATTAGGGCTCTGGCCTGGCTGCGGAGTTGCTGTTAGAAGAAGGAACAACAAGAAGATGACATGTAGAGCTTTAATATACTTCCACTGTTACATACAAAACCAAAAATATGTTTGAGGTTTTAGTTGACTAACAGATCTCCGACCGATAAAAATGACAAGCTCATATTTAAATTTTAAAAAGATTTTTTTTTTTTTTATTCCAAAGTATCAATATTGGTATATGCCTTACAAATAAAGTATCTATCATGGTCTAATTTACAATTTATCTCTTTCATCAGTTTCAGTTTGTCCCTCTGCTCTATCAGAATCCGTCTTCTCACCATGTCTCTGTCCTCTATGGTCCTCTGTGGTCGTCCTGGTGTGCCCGCTGGCGCCCCCTTCAGGCGTTTGTGCTGAGTGAACAGGATGTTCATGGTGGCCAACAGCACTTCAGACAGGTTGTGGCGCACCTGGGGACACAGACGACACTTTTAAAAAGAGTAGAGGAATAATGCTGTGTCTTCTAATTATTGAGTGTTCAGAGATCTTGATTTCACCTCATCACTGAAGTTCCTGAAAGCAGCCACTCTCTCCTCCACACTGTCCTGACTGAGAGGAAGAAGCTTTAAACGCTCCATCACCTTAGAGAGAAACACAGAGAGGAGCTTTACATAGTCATCACTCCACTAGAGTAATCATGGTATCACATAATAGGCCTGTGACAAAATGTTACTTTATTGGAAGTGTTGGGTTGCACTCACGTCGTAGGCTCTGTCAACGTGACCTGCGTGGTACTCATCAAAGAACGTCGTCAGGTCTAACAGCAGGTAGAAAGTACTATCGACGGACTTATCTCCTGCTACGCCCTGAGAGCGATACCTGCAGTGGAAAGAGGAAATGATTCAGTTTTTTTATACGATGCTCTTAATTAGATTTAAACTAGTGCATGGTATATGTGTGTGTCCTTACCTCTCAGCAATGGCCACTGCAGTGTTTTTTAGCCTCTCCTTGTTGGACTGAGGAGCGCTGACCTGGGCAATGACTGGACTCAACAGCCTGTTCATCAACTCCAAAACCTTATCTGGGTTCTACGTGGAGACAAATGGAAGGAGACAATGACACAGTGGGAGGACTCAAAACCACCAGCTGCAAACAGAGCACAAAAGTAGCACCATTTACCAGCATTTTTTTGTGGAATTGCTCACTCACCAGCCAAAAAAACAATAACTATCTATTGAGTGGCTGGTAAAAACTTTTAACAATGTTTTGCACCCTGTCTGCAAATGACAGAAACTTTGCAAAAATACAAATAAATAAAATGCAGTATTAAATAAGCTTTATTGGCATGGCATATTACATGTGTAGAGTTACAGTTACAGTTCTACATGACATGAATGGATGCAGAGATCACAGGGAAAGGTCTGCTCACCTTGGCCAGCTCGTAGAGTTTGACCGCCTCCTCAAATAAGCCCTTGTTCTCGGCCTCTAGAGCCACTTTACTGATGATGGCTCTGGTGTCCCCGGCGAACTTATCTATGACTCCAGGCTACAGGGAGGAGGAGGAGGAGGAAGAGGAGGAGGAAGAGGAGGAGGAGGAGGAGGAGGAGAGAAAATCAGAGTAAGACTGAGAAATGACCAAACATTAGATCAAACAAAATCATCAAGTACATCAAATAAAGGAAAAAAAGTAAGGTAATAAAATCCAGACATTTGATCTACCAACATCTATGGCATTTGCATTTATATGAATTTTCCAAAGAGTGAAATGGGATCCTGTTAGGGCAGAATTTCCTATGAGTTAGTTCATGTCAGAAAACTATATTCATAACCACCATTACCAAAGCAGTAAGCATGCCCTTGATATGCTTCCAGGGACAGGCTGACTAACCCTTTGGCACCGACAGTTTCCTACAACCAACAAAAGCCAATTACATTTTTCTGATAAATTCCATTAGAACGTATTGAAACAACCATAAACATTTTCGTATCTAACAAAAAAAAAACGTAACCTCGCTACGTTTTATCTGACCTACGGTAGCTGCCCCAGAATAGCTTTTTTTAATTCTTTAACTAATCAAAACATTAAAGGGCTGTCCTAAATTGCTCTTGCTTGATGATAATTTTAATGCAAAGACTTAACAGATGTCTCTTATCAGAAAATATTTTCCAATTATGCTCTGTAAAAAAGTGCAGCCTAGACACGTTTGCAATTAAAAACAACAAACTTACAGAGGCTGTGTAGGCTAAGGTATGTCCAAAAATACAAATGAATTAATTTGCATTTTTAAACCAAATCAAAATCAAGTTTATTTATATAGCCCAATATCACAAATTATACATTTGTCTCAGTGGGCTTTACAGCCTGTACAAGGTACGACACCCTCTGTCCTTAGACCCTCACATCGCACAAGGAAAAACTCCCTAAAATAAACCCCACAATTAGTGGGGGAAATATGGAAGAAACCTCAGGGAGAGACTGAGGAAAACCAACATTTTTACAATGACAACTTCACAGCACAGATCAGAGACTTTTAGTATCAATATTCTTCTTTTTCTAAGAACTGATTCTCACTAAATGTGATTGCCGATTGATCTCGGTGCCACATTAACCACATTATACTTCAAGAGTTGCTTTCATAATACTCAAATCCAGCAAACTGCCATTGGTTGTGTTGTACACAGCAATCATATACTGTAAATAAAATAATCCCCCCCAAAAAGTCTAAGTGTGTACAGCACTATAACCCACCACTGCCATTAATTAATAAACCATTAATTTAACATGCCATTAGCTAAGTAGTAATTATACTGCAGTGCAACCTTTGATCAGTTAGTATGTAGCCAAAACATTCACAAGACTCATGTGGGTGGAATGAAACATACAGCTATTTGAATTTGAGGGGAATAAAATACCCTCAACGTCACATCTTGCAGAGTGCTGCAGGCACGGTGAGAAATGTCAAGAAACTTTGGACGCGAAGGCTACAATGAAGCAGTGTGAAGAGCTTTTTCATCCATGACAGTGAAACAATATGCTGCTAAATGGGGACGTGTTGAAGAAAGGGAAGATTTCTGTCCTTGTCTGACTGAAACCCCCCACATAGAGCAGGAACAAAGAGCGACAGAAGAAAAATGTGAAGCAGAGAAAGAAGAGAAAGGCGTGGCAAGAGAGCAGGGGAGAGGCCTGTAATAAAAAACACATCAACCGCAGACGAGGCGAGGAGATCAGACACGATCGTCTTACCTTCCTACTGCCGTCCTTCTCTAATCTCCCCAACAGCATGTCAAACTGTGGAAGAAGAAAATATCATATCAAAAACATGTATATAGACTGTAGCATCAGAAAAATAGGTACAACTTGATGTACAACAACCCTGAAATACATCCTACATTATGAAGCTCATCATATTCAGTTTTCTTTTGTGATGTTTTACTGGATTGCATTATGATAAAAGGTCTTTCCACTTTTATTTACAATGCTAAAAAACAAAACATGTGGTATGTTTAACTGCAGTAAAAGTCCGGTAAGGGCAAAAACATCGTCAGTCAATTCAGCAGGTGCATCAAGTGGCTACTTCTGGTAAGATAGGTGTAAATCTGTGTCCATTTAAAAATATTTAAAACCAAGAGAAAGGTTTAGGTTTTTTTTTTTTTTTTTTTTTTTTTTTAAATTGGTGTTTTTAATGTGTAAAATTACTTGTAAAATTAATATTTATTTTTTTTAAACGAATGTTCAATAAATTTTGCAACAAATTGTTTTCCCAATATGTTTCCCAAACTTGACTTGTTTTTCTTGACGTGTATTTAAACAAAGAAAAAAATGTATTTGTTGTTGGATGAGTGATCAGGATGTTGAGACAAGGTTAGAAACTAATTATATGGATCTACGGACATGCAGATTCTTAAAAACTCATCTAGGACGGTCACTTCAGCTGACCCATCATCTAGTGGGACACTTAGTTGTGTATTAACTGTGTTAAAAGGCATTGGACGCCTGTACAGGTATTTCTTTCAGAAAAGGTCTCAGTGTATTTGTGGGTCACTCACCTCTCGACTCTCAATAACAAGTTCACTGACACAACGCATGAACATGTTTTCTCCCTGGCTGTCTTTCTCATTGCTGCAGAACGACACAGGAATTAGAAACAGAGGCACTGTCGAGAACATCGCTAAATAGAAATAGCTGAATCTGAATCATAATATTTGTCACACATCCTCATCTCCCTTTACCAACTATCTGTATAGAATAGGGTCAGAAATACATAAGCGTGTAGGATTACTTACCGTAAGAAGTAGAAGTACTGCAGGGCTTCCCGAGGATCAGTGGACTCAAACTTGCGAGTGTACAGCATGAGCAGACGGATAAAGTTGAGACGGCGTACCATGGGAGGATCACCAGGCTCCTGGCTCACTGCAGAGAAAAGGTGAACACATTGTGTTTCACTAAAATGACTTTCTCAAGTGTCTGCACCACCCTGCAGAATAAATGTGATTACACTCACACAACTGAGCGCTTTGGCCAGACGACTTCAGCAACAGCCGTAGCTCGTACAGGACCAACGCCACGTGCACAGCATGACTCCGAAGTCTCTCAACACGAAACAAGAAAGCCACCGCCGCCTCAAACTGAGCCGTCAGGAACAACACCTGGAAATACAGGAAGGGCTGTTGGCTCGCAGAGAAATGGGACTCTCCTGTTGGACAAAAGATGAGAGAGAGGGAGTTGGTTTGGATGACAGAAAAACATTTCTATGACGCGTTAAAAGTATTTCTGCATTACTTAAACCACCTCTAATGTCAGATGTGTTCCCACATATTTCTCTTGGAGTCATTTCTTTATTAGGAAAAGTTGTGGATAGTACCTGGTGCTTTTTTGGTACCACCTTGTTCGAGGTTCTAAGTTTGAACACTGCAGACCACCGATTGGTCAGAGAGAATCGCTACGAGTGCAACACGAGACATCCTGCACAACCCCGACATTTTTAAATAGCGGCCACAAATTTCTTTTTTTTTATTTTACTCGACTTTAGATGCAACAAATGACAATACTATCACTCCCCTTTGTGGACAAAAGAGAAAGCATACGGTTTGATTAGCCACAAGGAAGAAAGAACTGATAATGAAAATGAGATTCTGGCATTTCATTCTTGCCTAGGTTGTCAAAATTTGCATATAATTGAAAAACATTTGATATTCGTTTTGATACTTTCAAAGTATTTTTTGGCATTTTTGTATTCATAATGACGTAGGGGATGACTTGCAACAAGGGTCATCAGCCGGACTCCAACCGGAGCCATTGAGTTGGCACGGTCCTTTCTAGAGGCTCAGGTTGATTGTACACAATGGAGGTCTAATGAAGGAAAAATAATTTAAATCACACGTGTGGGTGTTTCATAAAAAAAGATATCGAAAACTGTCTGACTCTTCTAATGCCCTTATAGAATTTATTTAAAAGTATTAAACTATAATAACGTCAGTTAAACTCCAGGTCTATACATGTCACGTCAACTTTTGACAGCTGCTATGGCAAATAACATGTAAGAATTTGAAAACATTCTGTAAAGCGCAGGTACTTAGTCATCAAGTTTACTTTTTAATTATAATCCTTAATCCTCTTGCTGGCTGAAAGTTTGAGTGGAGCAGGGTGGACCATGTCAGCCATTTTATAGCCTTATCTCAGACTTACAGCACTTTAGTTCAAAAAGGGAAAGCGCATGAGCGAAGTAGAGAGGGAGAGCGATGAAGAGGAGAAAAAGGACGAAAGAAGAGAGATAAGAGTGTGTGTGTGTGTGTGGGGGGGGGGGGCTGCAGCAGATTGTGCAAACAAGAAATGAGAAAGAACACATGCAAGGAGAGAACACAAGAAAGGGGATGGAAATCAGTGGGAGGAAAGAGGGGAAACAGCGGTGCAGGTGTAAGGAGAAACGGGGATAAAGGATAAAAGGAGAGGACATAGATGCAGCGAACGAAGCGAATGAAGGACAGAGAAATGGAGAACAGACGAGGCTGGCGAGCACTGGCAGTATGTGAGAGAAATGAAGAGAGGCTCGGGGCTTTGCGTCCCGCTGTGAGGCAAGATGGAGGACAACAAGGAACACCGTGCCAGACATGAGAGAAAACAGAATGAGGCTGCAGGCTGTACTTCCCAATGAGCACAGAGAGTGGGAGCGGGGAAATGGGAGAGGGTGAGGGCTACTGAGAGAGGAAAAGAGTGCAGTCTTAGCTAAACGGCGCAGGATCGGCCCGTGGAGCAGGCAACACCCAGGGGAGAAAACTGTGCTTTCTCAATCTGTGGGAGGGAAGGGCTAATGCCCTTACGCTCGCCTTTTTGGTGTATCAGAGGCCATGTGATTACTTATGAGGGTTTTATTTTGAAATGAGTTCAGGTGAAAAGTCAGAGTCCATCCAATAGCACATCTTCACTTGTGTTTAGGGATGAGAATTGATTGCATTTTATTGATACCAATGTCATTATCGATTCTGCTCCTCAGTCTGATTATTTATTGATGCTTCATCAATTTTCTGTAGGCAATGCAGCCATTTTATTTTCTCTGAATCTGACCAATCTCTGTCCAGCATTTTTTGTACGTTTCAAAGACAATCTAACTAACACTCCCACTTCCTGCAGTGATTGACCAGGTGTGAAGAACTAAAAACCTACGCAGCATTTGAACTCAATAACTCAATCTTTGTTTTACATATTGTATTTTTAAATGTATATTTCAAGCACAGTACTGGAGAAGGCAAACAAGCCTTTCACATCACAATGTTGAGATTGTGACAAATAAAAACCTTGAAACCTTGAGCTTTTCAGCTTACACAAAACTACTTTTGTCATTTTCCATGTGCAAGACCATGAATGCCTCAGAGTACGGAATATCGAAAAAGTGTTCCCCTTGTCCCCTCCAGTAATACTCATTGTGTTGAGACATCAAGGACTCATAAATATTGAAGAGAGATCAGGGAAACAATGTGACGCAGCCAGGAGGAAGCATGGATGGGCGAGAGTTTAGGCTGCAGCTGTTTCTTTTCACTCGTGTGAAGGCATTTGATAAGGCCTAGTGAGACGAAGCGGAAGGCGTTATTTAATTTTCTGCACAGGCAGCAGGTGACTAGCAGTTGTAGCACTTCCAAACAAGAAACTATCTTGTCTGAATCACAAGCAGAAAAGATGTGGAACTGTGTTTGCTATTTCTACATTTGGCAGTTTAGAAATCAAT
The DNA here is from genome assembly GCA_943593645.1 of Bovichtus variegatus. Lineage (NCBI taxonomy): Eukaryota > Metazoa > Chordata > Actinopteri > Perciformes > Bovichtidae > Bovichtus > Bovichtus variegatus. The sequence goes on from CALSCE010010634.1 coordinate 5,459,778, forward strand.
TCAAAAACAGATTCTGGCAAATTGTTTCACAAACATGTGAACTTTTGCTGCTGCCTACTGTGACAAAGCTGCTGCTGCTCTTTAGCATTTTTACACAGATCGATACTCTGTGTCGACGTAGATAAAAATGTGAGAGGATACATAAGATCTTTGGTTAACTGTAATTTGCTCTATATATTATATGTACCTGCTTAGCACCAAGAATGTACACTGCTTGAACCTTTTCTGGCTCTTTTAAAACAGAAGAGGCAAGCTGCTCTCATTTCTAAATGTACAGATATGGTTGTAGTCAATGAGCCAAAGCTAACCAAAGGAAAGCAAACATCTTGTGCAACAGCTTCTCAAATACTATGGAGGAAAAGACAATGGAAATGGAAGGAGGTAGGTGGGGGGGGCAATTGTTGTGGTATCACAATTGTTGAGAAGTTCAAATATTTTCGGACTGAAACAGAAACGCAGTCCATACCATAGTCCTCCAGCAGCTGTTTCTGTAGCTGCGGCAGGGTCATTCTGTCCTGAGAAGAGCTGCTACCGTCATCATCAAAACACACCTGGTTCAACTGCAGGGACAAAACACGGTACACACTGTGTAAAAATAATAGTAGGAAATGCCATAAGTTGGTTCAAAGGAGGAGCGCTTTTCTAAAAAAAAAAAAAAAAAAAAAAAAAAAAAAAACACATTGCAAAACATTAAAAGACCCACAAAAGTCCAAGGATTGCCAACAGTGAAGCCTTGGAACTTTTACTTATGATCATTAACTGGGCCAGCTTCTTCGCTGGCCAGTGTGCTAATGCTTTATATTAAAATAAACCAAAAAGAAAATGAAGTATACTGCACCTTAAGCCAGAGGTAGTCTTCAGTCTTGTCTGCCACCTCTCCGTGGTTATCACTGATGTCACATTTCCCGATCAGACAGTAGACGGCTCTCTTGTAGGGGTCGGCGCTGTTCCTCAGCACTCTGCGATAGTGGAGACGAAGCTTGTTCTCTGAAGTCGGGGAAAGGCTGAAAGACAGAGATCAAACGGCATAAGTGATAATACGGTTCAACCTTCCTGTGGCCATCTCAACATATATAAATACATGCAGACCAAGCGCTGAGGTGTTCTCACCGTCTGTCAGGGCTGTTCATGTACTCCTGAAACCAGGTCTTGAAGTCTCCTAGCTGATGTTGCACTCTGTTCACAACCTGCATGGCTGCATTCAGATCTCCACAACGCAGACAGTAGTAGATCACAGCCCACACTGGATGGCCCTCTATCTCACCATCCTGTTGCACACAAAGACATTTAATACAATGCGGACATCATTCCACTGACTCATTTCAGATTGGCAGATACATTTTTGTTTTGTTGAAAAAGCATTCAAAATCTGTGTGTTACCTGCATGCCAGGTAGGGGCCCTGGTAGTTTAATGTTCAGGAAGCTGCGGACTAGTTGGTACGTTCCGGGCACTCCTCCTAGTTGGGCCTGATGGAGGTTCCCAAACACAGTCACCATGGTGTAGTTTTTATAACTGAGAGAGAGGAGACACATATACAATGAGTTCATCATCATGGTGCAGTTAGGCTTACATTTAAACTTATGCATGTCCAGTACTAACTTAGATCCACTAAAAGCTGAACTTCTTCAAAAACAAGCACAGTTACCTGTTCTCCAGGAAGCTGAGCGCCTGGCGTACGAAGGCCATTTGCATTTCAACAGAGGTGCGACTTTTGAGAGTGTCTTTGGCTGGAACCAGCAACACATCTGTCATCTGCTTCACCATCAGCCACATGTCAGATACATTCTGGAGGGAAGAGAGAGCACGACAGTCACAGTTACATAAAGGCGTGTATAGAGAAAACAGAATGAGTAAAAACTAACCCATACGTTTGCAGAGGACATAAACATTCAATCTGAAAACAACAAAGTCATGGTGATAGCAGATGTTCTTACCTTGTCATCCAGGCTTTCTGCAACAGAAGCACATAAATCTCCCAGGTTAGGCTGAATGTGACCGTTCACTATCTTCTCATTAAAAATGTAAATCTGAAAAAAGAAGGTGGCGATGAAGCAAGAGAAAGACAAAAAAAGTAAAGCTTTTAAGCTCAAATGCTCAATTTCCAGGTTCAATTTCTACATTTGAAAACTAATATTTGAAATTTTTAAGTCCGCCTACAACTCAATCCTCAGCTTCTAAAGTAAAAATAAATCACTACGACCATCGAGTAAAATGGTTAATGACAAAAAACAAGAAAAAAAGGATCAATATGTTTAAAAGGTCATCAAAGAGGATAACAAAAACTAGACAAATGACGCCGCATGCAATGTGTCGACACATGGTCAAAGGAAAAGCCACATTTAAATCAGATCAGAGACTAGCAGAGTGAGAAAGAGAAGGTCAGACAGGATGATGATGAGGGAGGAGGGACGGTAGAGAGACAGAGTGAGAGTAAGAGAATTACCCAGTCACCCTCGACCGCCCAATCAATCGATATGTTTGATCTGCCACTTCCTGTCTTGCTGTGACCCCATTTTAACTGAACGATCAGACCGAGGGCATCACAGACAGACTCATCTGCACATCTGTGTTCAACTCACTTTAGTCTATTTAAGAGGTGGCTTTTCTTTTCTTTTATTAATAACACAATTATGTTGGTATGAAAATGTTGTTGTGTAACAGCAAATTCATTTAATAGATGAAACCAAAGCCATCGCAGCCAGACATATAGTCTGTTACTGTATTGACTATTTCCTTTCATTTCTACATTTTGTCATAAACATTCATCCCGACAAAATAATAATAAGAATGTTTGTAACAGAGCCTGACTGGTAAACCAGGGAGTAATATTAGCTTATCACAGATGTATCGATATCAGCATACATGTACATCTCTTGGTCACAATTCTTTCACATAATGAAATCATTCTTTCACACAATTCACATATTTAAAGGATTCTTATCAAAAAAGCTAATTTCATGTTTTCATGTGAAATAAAAAAAGAATATCAAATATATCATAATCAGATTGTTTTTAAACTAAATTTCTGACTTTAATGTTAGTGGTAGAACAAAAACTATTTTAAAAAGACACTGCAGCACCGAGATAATCCAAGTTATTTTGTATGTAGTGTCATTTTTTACCGTTCATACTAAATGTAAGTGTGTGCCTTTGAGTTTGGAGGTACAACAAAATGATCAGACTGAGGGCGACTAACCTGTCGTCCATAGGCCACCTCCACGCTGTCCAACGCACTCCTTCCTGGAGCAGTCACTTCACTCACAAAGCTCGGCTACAGAAAACAGAGGCAGCAGATGACTTTATAAATACACTGCACACAAGCAAGTAACATTTCTAAACGGAAGTTAAATAAAGCTTAAACAACAGAAACGCTAATAATGTACCAATGAAACAGTCAATTGTGTCTAATGTGACAATCAATTAGCATCTTAAATGAATCCTCTGAGCTGAGATCTAGGAGTTTTGAGAGTCTCTTCAGCCCAGATAGAAGGATCAGTGTTCCCATGCCTTTTTCCCAATGCATGCTGGGATAGGCTACCACACACAGGATGAAAGTATTTCACTTTGCTCAGGGAGAAGATAAAAATAGTGCTGATAAGTCTCAGATGTTATTCTGGTTAGTTTAGATGAGTAGGTAGACAGCTACACAGTGTCACGAAATCTGCCTGAGAGACTTGAGACTTGCTTTTAAGAAGACATATTCAGTCCAAGAAGTTAAAATATATTACAATATAGACGCTTTTTGTGAAAATGACAAAACGACACTGCTGCTCAATGATTTTTGTTTTTTTCGTTGTTGCACAGAATTAAACAATGTAATATATCGATCTTTTCTACACAGTCCACAACCTTAGTCACTTAAACGGAGAAGTAAACCGAGACGGATTTGTTAGATTTAGATCTTTAGTTGTAAAATATCAGAATGTAGAAAATCGACTCGCTCTGGAAGTGAAATCTGTAATCTCCTGTAAAATATTAAGAAAGGCCAAAAATAGACATTTCCTCTGGCCTCATTATTAAAAAGAAGAAGCAGTGGACCTGCATCTTCTTTTAGGAAACTTATTCGATATTCTTATATAGAATACACTCTCGTCAACATAAATAATACTAACTTTTGGCAAGGAATGTAAACCTCAACAGTCCAAGCAGCAAGTGCTCTGCAAAATGAGCTTTCCCATTAGGTAAAAGAGACAGTTTGTATCTCTTGGAGGTAAAGATAAAATAATTCAAGTCATCTCCCATTGAACTGAGGAGGCGTGTCCTGTACCTCCACATCTTGACTGAAGTCCAGTGCGTCCTCTCCTGCGCCGAGTAGTGTGTGCAGCACTCTCTGCTTCACCTGCTCCCACTGGACCAGCATGGACTCACGGTGGTACTCTTCAGCCAGCAGGAACGTCTGAAACAGGTTAGGACATTCTAACTTTGTGCGTGTTTGCGTATAGCATGCAAATGAAGCACAACAGCTTGATGACATTTTGCAGCAGTTTTGTCTCCGAAAAAACGGACTTGAAACTACAGAACTTTTGAAAATGAGAGAAGAAGACTATTATATGATATCATTATAGGTAATAAAATGGCATCAGTAGATGGGTGGAGGGCATAGTAGATTATAGCCATTGATTTAGTGGAAGAATAATTCTCTCCAGTAGGTAGACAACCTACAGAACACACAAGGGGCACATAGAAACATACATGTAGATTATATAAAGGGGGCTTATCTACACACGCACAGACACACACACCACATTTAGCAGCAGTCCCCTGTCAAGATTGTACTACTCCACCAGGACACGGTGCCGTCTATTTTAACTCTCCATAGAGACTCAAAGTGAGATAATGGGAACGTGAGATAATTGAATCTTTCCGGTCTCCAGCTCAGGGAGATGTGGAGACTCAAGCTACCTTTTACTTGGTTAACTTGGTCACTGCCTGGATGTCAAAGCGTTTACTTTTTACATTTCTGACTTACATAACTGCAAATCGGTCAAAAACTATGATGGAATCAAAATATTACAATATACAGTTTAGAAAAGATAAATTAGAGGTAATACAAGTAAAATAAAAGTCTCTATGCATAGTATGTGGGACAGAGAGAACTGGACTGTCTTTTTATTTATTTCTTTTATGTAAAATGTCCCACTCAATGCATATCTCCTTTTCACCATTGCTTAGCAAAGAAAGTGAAGAGATTCTTATCAAAAACGTTATGCGTTTAATGAAAAAATGTAATTAAATTAAATGGGCAGATATGTTGTTATCAGATTTTTGTATCGCTCAAACGTTGATAACAGTATTTGCCTTGGAAATCCTAAGGCTTTCATTTAAAATAAGCTCATATTCATGTCAAGTGATTGCTGTGAGACTGGACAACTTTAACTCGACTAAATATGTCACTTAGCAGAGCAATAGCACACATTTCAAGTGATGTAAAAGGTACAGCGGTCAGATAGAAATCTGCAAGAACATCTTTAACATCCGCGTTCTTTGTAATCAGTGCATTCAAGTTTTCCACCCATGCACCAAGTCCCTTTTTTCCTCTCTCAGGGAGCAGAGGGAGATAATGGGAACGGCAGCTAATTAGACGCAGGGCCTATTAGCTCTGCACATCAGGGAAGCCATTTCAAAACCATTCCCTAAAGGTTTGCACCAGAAGGACTTTTAGATCCCAGCAAGCACAAACTACTAAAAATGTGTTTTTTAAGTGTTCCTATATTGTGGAGTGCTAATGTGCACACACACTGCAGTGTTGAGAACTCATCGAATTTTGTAAAACTAAATATGAGGCAAACAAAAAAGCAGTACTGTATGTGAATATAGTCCTATTACTGCATCCTTTAACATTTTAACAATCTCACCTATAAAGAATGTAAATAAATAGAATACCGAGATGAGGGTTTTGTAGGCCTGTGATCCTGCATTGTAGGATTTACATTTTGTCTGTAGCTCTTTTTCCAAGCAATCAGACACTAGGCAGATACTGACCCTGCGGCGAGACTCCTCGATGGCAGACAGGAGGGCGTTGTCCCTCTCATTCTTCAAGAAGCCCTGTGGACGAGGTAGAGACAGACATACAGAGGGAGAGGCCGAGACGCGTGACAAACGCATAGAGAGAAAAGACAGAAACAGAGAAAGAAAGCAGAGGATATTAGAATTGGAGACAAAATGAATCAGAGATAAACTGTATGCAGAGAGTTCTTGGGGGACAGATTTAGAAAGGTGCACCGTGAATTTCTCTACGAGAGACAGAAGCTGCTTCTCAATTCTCCTTCCTGTTTTTTCTCTGCCCTTCCTAGACATGTGCAGTCCCACGCACTGTCGGGATTATATAGTCGCTGTTTCATTGACACGCGTATAGGCAGACTAGAGAAATGCTTTTCAAACGCCATTTTGCTATGAGACAGCAGTCAGCTTAGCCTCCATTTTGAAGTCATCTCAAGATGGCTGCCCCTGCATACATACATCCCCCGCCTCTGGTCCTTCCTTTGAAAATTCACATCCTACTCAACCGATTATAAAACTACTCATCTTATACACAAGATCTGAGCCATCGAGTGAGTAAGTGGTACTTGTGTAACAACTGGAGTACGCAGGAGAACACGACAGCTCTCTTCAGAGTGAAAGTCAGGGAGCGCTGACTTGCAAAAAAAGACAGACATCTTGAGAAAGCACCAAAATGGCAGCTGCGCTGTAATGCACTGCGCTACTGTCCTCTTAAAGCAAAAACCAGAGTATCAGAATATACAAGATGATGTAAGAAATCCCTTCTTTCTTGTGCAGAATATCATTTTACATGTGTAGCATTTTAATAGAAGAACAAAGACAGCTGATTAGCTGCGAGTGAGTCAGAGCCGAGGAAAACACGTTGTTTGATCTCTTTATTCAGAAATATTGACAAAAGAGCCTTTCCTGCTCCATGCTATATATTTAGAGGAACGTCTTCAAATGTCTTGTTTTCAACCAACAGTCCAAAACACAAAGATATTCTACCTATCAATAAAAAAAAACAAGCACTTCATTTACAATTTAAAAATGAAGAAAACCAGTTAATCCACAAATTCTAGCAGCTGGAATCAGCGAATAATAGTTTATTGGTTAATATTTGTAATTTCCTCGCGATCGTCTAATTGTCAAATAATATTTAAAACCAAACCAAATACATTTAGATGTTAAGTACTTAAAGAAACCTAAAACACTTTTTTTTTTTTCATCTTTTAAATTAGTATTTTTATAACAGTTGTTTAAGGTTCTTTTTTAGCACTTGAATAACATGTGTACTACTTAAGTGCTTTTCCATTATTTTGCATCCTTGACTTTCATAAAGGTCAAAACAGCAGTAGAAAGCTGGTGTGAAAATGTACATTCCTGAGATGTAAATTTAAAATATTGCTGCGATACGCAAGAAAAGCCCTGCAATAGGTTGCATTCTTAGAGTTTATATAACCATCGGCCTTCTACCTCTGACATAATAGTCTCCAAGTTGCTGGAAAGTTGTTCCCTCAGTCAGATAATAGCAATTTTAATTCACTGATGATATTTTTAGCACTATCAGTCTTTGCCTCTGAAGTATGTAGGATCGTTTCAGCTTGAAGAGCAAGCACCTGGTGAGAGACTATTTCTAAAAGCCGACTGGAGATCATTCTGCTCTACAGGGATGTGGGTGCTCTTGGCTTCCCTTTGCCTTCTATCTCTCCTCACCTCTCTTATGTCCCTCTCTCGCCCCCCCACCTGCTCCTTGCTCTGCCTACTTCAGTCTCATTTCCTCCTTTCCAAGCTCTCAGCCTTCACCTCTGTCTGTCATTGCATTCCTCTTATTCCTCTGTCCGGACAAATGAGAGCGAATTGAAAGCACAAAAGGTCTCCTGTGAAAATGAATAACTTCTTGAAACAATGTCAATACCAAAGTAACTAATAATTACTGCATTGAAAGCTCACCAATGTAGAAAAAGTGTAAAGACAATGTTAAATGGCTGTGCCAATTAACATTGTCTTGATGTGTTATGCTATCAAAATTCAATTAAGAGAAGAAGACGGTGTGCCGTCATCTTACAAGAGAAGTAGGAGACCATGACACGGAGGTGAAACACGTTTTGCTTCGGCTCTAAAGGGGTCAGTAATGTGCCGTAAAACACAAGAAGCTCAGTCAAGCTTCTTTATATCTTTATTTGAAAACCAAAGCAGAGCTTGAGCCAATTTAGAGGGGCAGGGATTCAGTCCAATTATATGTAGTGGGACAATTGGTGTAGAATTAACACATTAGTTTATTTGTAAGCTGCTGACATCACTGCAGAAATCAGGAGTGTCTTTATGTTTGTGAAACGCAGATTACATGCAGTTTTTCCAGTTGCGAGGTGTGGCATTATTTGCCATTAGGAAGGGTAAAACTAAAAAGGTCTAACTTGTTCTTGGTAAAAATGCGTCATACTATTTGAATCAATTGAGGAGGAATCTAAGTTTCTCTGTCCCACCAACATGCCCATTTACCTTTCTGGTCCATTCCTCATACCCTTGGTTTCGCTACGCCCATTCCCTCCATCTCTCTTCCTTTCTCCATCTAACTTTTTCTCCCAGGAGAGGCTGAGAATAGGTCTATATTTAACCACTCTAACCAGAGGAGAGCTCAGGTCAATGCTCACTGGAGAGCTGCACTGGAAAAAGGAATAGAGTTGTTGCAGAGGCTTATGGGATACATGTACTACAAGAGAACATGAGATTCATCGGTGATGACTCTCATTGTAATTCCAGTAAATTTTGGAGGTGTAATGAGACGGTCATCTTCTCCAGAAACACGCAGGGGGGGGGGGACTCTGCTGGGAAGCCGTCTCAGCATTTTTGCTTTAACTGAAGTACAACAGGAGGCAAAGATGTTTCATTGCTGTCATTTAGTTGCCTGTTGCCAGCTGCACTTGCACTGCCAACAACTTTGCCTATACAACATGTTTTGTGCCAAATGTAAACTGACAACTTAGCCAACAGCTGTGGCCAAAATTGCCATTTGTCTGGGATGCAAGTGCTCTTCACTTTCGCAAAAATTAAAAAAAATTTTTTTAATGTTAAAAACTTTAGATATTAGTTCCCCCTTAAGGATTGTGTCCAGTTTTAGTAAATTTGGAGAAGATTTATCACAGAAAGACATTTGTTGCCAACGTCACAAAGGCTGTGTAATTTTGATTTGCACAAAGCCTTAAGACTTGGCACGTTATTTAGTCTGAGACACATTGTACCCAGCCTTTCACTTCGACTAAACACTGCCGACGCTTCAATTTCTCCTTGTATTTGTTCCCAAATGGTAAAAATAAACATTAAATAGCAAAAATGCGTCATAGAAAAACATGACATTTCACCCAAAAACGAATGCATGCTTATCACTTTCATCAATCAATTCAGTGCTTGCCAATAGGTGTATCTAAAGATGTACGTTTTCAGTTGCCCCACCCCTGTATTGTGTATCCTCAGAGATCTGCAACCCACTGAACACCCACAGCCTGCTGGCCAGACAGTCCAGAATATTTTACAGGAACAGGAACACAGCCACAATTGTTTTTTTTAATAATTAGACATAAATCAGGAAATACTCTATTGCTGTTAAATACAAATGGCAGGCTGAACTGGGTAAAGAGGGTAGAATTGAGGGCTAGTCTGCCTTTATTGAAAATACAACTGATGAAGATTTCAATCTTTGTCTCTAATTTGTGCTATAGTGTGCAGAGATTATGAAAATCTGTCGACATCTGACTGTGTCTCTAAAAAACATGACCATATTTTCCAAAAAAAAAAAAATTGATCCTTTAAAAATGTCTGTATTTTGTGTGAGTGCGTGTCTCCGAATACACACATTAACATGCACTCGTGCTCATTTTCTGTGCCGGCACACACAGGCCCTCGTTCCATTAGCCTTCGGTCAAGATAGTCACACTGTCTACGTCTGAATGCAATCTTACAGTATGTTCGGGGAAATCAGCAAGTCGGAATTTTTCACCCTTTTGATTCGGCTTATTACACACTATGAAATATGGTATAGAGATAAATGGTCTCTAGGAATCTAAGGGCTACATAAGGACACGGACATAGTCAAAGAGCCGTTAAAGGGGAAATAAAGACAGGGAGCCTTACTCTCTGTGCCAGGCATCATGAAAGTAAGAGTGGGAGGCTTTCTGTCCTCATTTGCCATGACACAATGAGCCGACCAGTGTCTGTGTGTGTGTGTGTGTGTGTGAGAGTAACCACACCCTTCACTTCCTGTGTAATATAAAATATATATGTAAAGTACGACAGCGTTTATACACATTTGTGTGTGTACATATATATATATATATATATATATATA
>CALSCE010010634.1:5496817-5516048 GCA_943593645.1 Bovichtus variegatus
GAATGTGTTTACCCGGAGAAAAACATCCTCATAGGCTATATGGCAGGAGGACGCAGTTACAAACGTTCATAAATATTTTTGCTTCATGTTCAGGTAGTCCCTGGGGACATTAGTAACACCTGTGTCTCCCATTAGGATATTATAATTTCCTAACGTGTGTGGTCAGTAGTGAATGACGGAGAACGGGTTTTTCAGAGAAAAAAGGCTATTTTAATGTGGACATTTGTTTTGTTGTATGCACAGATCTATAGAAATGCGCTCAGTTTGCGCACGGATTTATAAAATGAAAGGTCACATTTATGTGGAGGAGTGCTCAATCAAGATGCGTTCACGGTTGCAATAAAGACTTCTGAAATGACCCTCGAAATTAAAATGGTGTGGGGGCAAATTAGCCTATTCATATATATATGTTTTATAAGTAGTCTAATACAGCCTATTTATTTACTCACCAAATGAAAGCTCATAATCGGTTTCTAAAAGGAGGTAAGAATAAGCTACTATTAAGTGCAGTCTGTATGCTACATATAGCCCAATGGTCAAGCAGCCTGCCCACGTATTTGCTTTTTAAAATTATGTAGGGCCTATCATTTTTTTCACACAATTTGTGATTAATAAATCAAAGGGGGTTCATTTTCTGCCTAGTTTTGTATTATGTGCATTTTACACGATATTATAGAAAGCTATTTTCACATTACAAATTTCTAATACTAGTCTAATAGTCTTTGCTTTCATTTAACAACAATTGTAACAATTCAATGCCGAATTACATAAAATATATATATATATATATATTGTCACAATTATAATTCCCTCCTTTTATTCTGAAGGTCAGTTATATTTCCGTAAACATTGCCTCAAAATACCATATATGCTATTATAAATATATATAGAATAGATCCTTTTACAATTGACTAATATTGAATACGTTTGAATTTACCATGTGATCCGTATTGGCTACGTCATGTTATAGTTATACAGAGCCTGGTCTTAAGGTTTAGTTATTTTGTCTCGATAATGGAATAACGGAAATGTCAAAGTCATGGTGACGTTCAACAATTCATGATATAACTTTGCAGACGTGTAATATTCTGTATTGTTCTCGGTGTTTTCGGGTCTGTGCCATGGTGCACACGGTACAAACAAACGGCCAACACTATTGTGGTTTCTGCGCACCGCACCGCCCCCCGACCCCCCTCACTGCTCTGCACCCGGCCGCTTCACCTAGCGCTCGAGAGCAAACGAAAGTAAAGAGGCTATTGTAATATGCTGCCTTCACGTACGGCTGTAGGAACTGTCATATTCACGAGTCACACTGGTACTCCCTGTTGTTTTGAATCCTAGAGTTACAATCAGCATACTCACTTGTGTAGGCAACACTTATGCGGATGGCTGTGTACATATGTGGGTTAGTCACGTTTAGCCGGCACACGTTCCACAGGTGGATGTTTATTTGCCTTCACTGCTCTCAGATGTTGGAGCTTGTGGTGGGAGCGTGAAGGCAGCATTGCTCATTTGTTTTGCGCTCGTCACTGTCCGGCACCTCTCAGTGTTTTTCCACATAAGTGATTGCTCAACATGTCAGTGAGTAATGAGCTGAGGTATGGGGAGTCACCGATGTGAATGAAACGAAGTAACAGATTTAGAGCTGAGTGCAACTTTTCTTCCAGAAACAACTAGAACATCAATAAATTAAAAAGAATCACAACATACAGTCCACATGGCCTCACAAGAAATGTGATTCCTGGGAGAAATACATATTTATTTGTTGAATTTATATATTGTATATTGTTAATGTTAATGTGTTGTTGAGTAGGTCATATCCACCTTATACACTGAGCCAGCCGTGCAACTTGTGTTGTGTTCAAACCCCCATAGCACTATTCTGAATTAAAAAAAAGATCCCACATTCTCAAAATATACAAAATTACAGAGAAAAGTTTATAAATGACACACACACACACACACACACACACACACACACATGTAATAAATAAATACATGGAAGGAACATTAAGTGAGAATGGATGTGACAGTTACAATTTTTTTTAACTCACAACATCACACAATCAGCTATTTGATTGTGTGAACCGACATAATAACAGATGATGTGATTTGTTAGTGAGTATGATAAATGTAAAAGCACTTCAGAACATTAATTAAGCTCAGTGAGTCCTGAGTCCATTGAGACTCAGTTTGGATTTTCACTTCGTAACTTCAACAAAGGTTTTCATTAGTCATTCATCCTTTGTTTATGAATCCCATTGTACTGGTCTGTGAGACAGACTGCACACTGCCCACACTGCTGTTTGTGTCAGAGAGCTCTAGAGGGAGACATCTACACATTTATATCTCGTGAGAGCTTTCCTTGTGGGACAGTTTTGAACTGTTTCCTCATCAGGGATTTGAGCCATTTCTATTTCAGGTGCACATTTTTTAAAAAAAGAAGGTAAACTACGTTTTACTTTGTCTCGTAACATCTGCAGAAAGATATTTGACCCATGCAACAGCTATCTATGAATGGAAGCAATCAGTGTACGGATAAAATACAGCCTTCCAATGAAAAGTGAAGGATGCCAAACACTTATGTGCAAGTGATGGAAAAATACTGATGCTCATGTGTGTTAAATGTCAGAAGTGTCAGGGCTAGGGGGATGTTTTATTGATCTGTCACAACAGAATAGATGTTTATCTATCTGTCACAACAGAATACATCTGGACGCAACCCTTTGATCCTAAAGGTCACAAGGACATGACAGCCACAATAAAGAGGAACCAACCCAAACCGGTTCCCTGGTCAGACAACACGTCTTAGGAGGCGCAATGGATGATTGACCCCGACGGGGCCTGCCCTGTTTGGCAAATTACTATTGTGGGGCTCAAAGAACTGCCCTTTGAGCAAACACAGCAGCCTTACAAGCTTTGTGTACGAGTTTGAACATCTCTGTATGTAAGAGAACGCTGCTCCTTCTTGTAAGAATAAAGCGCTGACCTGATCATTGATTCTGAAGTTGGTGTCGAGTGAGATTTTTCTAACAGCAAGCAAGACATGCAGTACAATTATACTTTTACTTTAAAGGAGCAGATAACCAAAACATGATAACTGCATATTGTCACCTGTTAACATTTTAGAAAATGGTTGATATACTGTTTCATGAAGTTATGTAATTGGTAATGGATTGTAAATAACATCAGAAAGCATTGAGTGGAAAAAGGAGCTCTTTGCATGAAAACATTCACCATCTTGTACAGATTCACTGTGCAAGCGTCTCATCTTACACTTGTATTTCTTTCTCATTCAGTGACAGTATACATGTTTGTTCTGATGGGATGTTCTACAATTATGAAGTGAAAGGTGAAGTGTTTTCCTCCTGACTAAACTCACATGTCTTACCTTTTCTGTGTGCACGTGTATTGGATGTGTACATGGTATGGATCACAAATCGTGGCTGCGCCTGTTGCTCTGGTCCTACCTGACGCTCATGCTACTATGTTTTTTTTTACACCGGGAAGCTTTTTTGACATTCCCCTGGATCCATCGTTTTAATATACGATCACATCGTCATTTCTGTCACATGGATTGTTGTATTTTTACTGTACACACGTCATCTATTGCACGTCTGTCCGTCCTGGGAGAGGGATCCCTCCTCAGTCTCTTCCTGAGGTTTCTTCCATGTTTCCCCCACTAATTGTTGGGTTTCTTTTAGGGAGTTTTTCCTTGTGTGGTCTAAGGACAGAGGGTGAGGTAACCTGTGCAGTCTGTAAAGCCCACTGAGACAAATGTGTAATTTGTGATATCGGGTTATATAAATAAACTTGATTTAATTTAATTTAATTTAATTTAGTTTGATTTGTGTGTGTGGGTGTGTGTGCGTGTGTGTGTGTGTGTGTGTGTGTGTGTGTGTGTGTGTGTGTGTGTTTGTGTGTGTAAAGGGCAGAGTTCAGGAGCTGGTTCAGGGGGAATTTGATCCTAAAGCCCAGCATGGGACAGGCTACATGCACTGAAAAGAATGACATGCTTACCCTTCCAAGTGATTTTATTTTACATTAAAACAGATTGCTTTAAAAATGCAATGCAAGGTTTAATTACTGTAATCCCATTTCTCTGATGATTTATGAATGAGAATATAAATGCTGTACAAAGACATCAGATAATTTGACTTGTTTCATATAATCTACTATGTGATATGACAAAGCACATTCCAATACTTGTACTCACAATGAACTACTATTAATAATGAATAATGAAAAGCTATGACATTTAGAAAGATTATGTCCCTCCAACTCTGAAAAGCGCAGATCTGACTGGAAGATCAAGTCATGCTGTCACTGAGCTCCTTGGGATTTGCTGAGCACGCTGGGATCTAGTTCCACCAGGACCGACCACATGTGTCTCCCTGGATACTTCCCTACCTACTGCCTCATTAAAACGAAGCAAAGAAGACCATCTTATAGAAAAAAATGTTCTTCTTGGAACGCATGATACATTTAATTCAGCAGGCTGTGGTTTATCCTCCACTTAAGTTTTCTACATGAAGCCACATGCTTTGTGTCACAAATCATATGCCGGGGGACACGCTGTGTGTGGAGGAAGGAGGACTCGTCCATTTTATATGAAGGTGCACACATTTTTGACGTTCTAAAGCAGGTCAGTTCAGCAGCAATAATCAATTCAGCGTTGGGCTCTTTTGAAAGTCCCGACAAAATAATCCTTGAAAAGCATGAAACTTTTGGGTATTTATTTTTTTGGGAACACTGAAAGGATTTCAGTTTGATAAATCTGCCAACAAGGTGAAAATGCGTTTTTAGAGAGAGTTATGTATTTTGTATTGAGTGCATTCGGTCCTACAGAAACATTGTTATGCTGCTTTTTGTTTCCAATTTATACCAGCAACATTTGTAGGCTATGAACAGGTGAATCGGGTAGAAGAAGAAACTAAAATATATCACCATGAAACTTCCCCAGGTGATTACTCACATTAAGAGAATCATATTTTGTATTACAAGTTTTCTGAAATGTTATGTTAAATATGCAAATAAGGCAGTTATTACTTATTAAATATATTCTAATTTACATATATTTCCAGAACAGAAATGTGAACATTGGATAAAGCCAGGTTCAAAATTCTTGTTTCATTTTGTTGACATATTGGAGTCAAAGGTTTTTACAGAGGGAATTTTGGATATCTCTTTGTATCACTCCATAAATCAGAAAATATTGTCAACAGCCATAATATTTTTTTAAATTTTCGCCATGTTTTTAGGAATAACATGTTGTATAGATCAGGCTATGAATGATATTTGAACAAACCCCTCCGTAAAAATTTATTTTGAGTAAACAGCCTTTAAAGATATGTATTGTAAGATTCCATACATACATTTTGTAATGAAATGTAATGTAAACAAAAGTAACAAATAGATATCACCATTTTACTTCCCCAGTTGATGACTTACATTAAGACAAATGTTTATTTTGGATGTTTTCTTTCCACTAGTCTGAAAGAAGATATGTTATGGAAGCAAAATAGCCTAAAATGTCAACATTGACCAGTGCATGAAAAAAGGAAGTTTTGCCTGTAGTGTCTCGCCTTAAGGAAATTGGATATAATACATTATAAAGAATTTGAAACGGTCAAGCTGAGATATTTCTAGAATACCATCACTTGGGTATCTTTGCTGAGAGAGAAGCTATATCCTGTATGTGATTCCTTATCGCCACATATCAGACAGAGTTTGTTTTTTTCCTGCAGTTCATTGCCTGAACTCCACATATTTGTGGCTGGTAATTCTATTATTTACAGCTTCTCCTTTTAAGCATTGTATTGTAGCCTAATACCACAACACAGGTGTGAGGAAATCACTGTTGAATGGTCTGATTGGATATGAGAAAAGTTAATCAATCATGTTAAACAGAGCACATCAGATGCAGCTTTTGATCAGATTAGCTTTAAACCAGAGTCCATTTAACAAGCATTCATTCTAATAAGTGCAGTTGTATTAATAGAGAGATTAAAGGAGTGTTTTGAGCTATTATAGCAAGTGGCTTGCATTAGAACAGAAGCCATTTGTACAAGTATGATGCTCTAATTTCATTATCTTGTAACTATGTTTCTGTTTTTTTCTCCTTCTGTGTTCCTGTTTCACGCCATTATACATGTGTAAGCGGAATGTCTTGGCCAGGTTAGTCTAAATGGCAATAAGTGAGAACAGAATAGTGAAAAAGGGATAAAATGGAGGATTTAAAAAAAAAAAAAATGTTGATGTATAAATATTAAGCTCTGGCAAGTAAAGTGTGCACAGAGTGTCCACAGTGGGTTTACATTGCAAAGCCATAACATTCTAACTGTGATTTACAAGTGTCCTCACAAAGACACAGACGGACAATATATATCACAAAATATTAGCTACCTTTGCACACTATTGTATCCAGTTATTTTCCCTCACAGTGCGTCATGGTGGTTAATGCAAACAGTACATTTCGTTCTCTTCACAGACTGTGCCATGGATCATGTGCTGAACATCGCTGACAACTACATCTTCACTCCGTATGTTTACCCGGCCTCATGGCCGGAGGACGGGGCTCTGCGTCAGATAATCAGCCTGTGGGTGGTGACCAACCTGGGAGCAGTGCTGATTTACCTGGGGTTTGGTACTCTCAGCTTCTATTATGTTTTTGACCATAAGCTCATGATACATCCACTGTTTATCAAGGTAAGCTGTTTGTTTAACCCTTGTGACCCACTTTAAAAAATGTTTATGTAAAGAAAACACAACGCTTTTTTGATTATGTTCATATTTCTTTCATTGAGTTAAATATTTTAACCAACTTCATTCCTGATCATAACTACCACATATTCATTCATTTTCAGAAGTTTAACCATTTAAATGCTAGTTTGTTTACATAATGCCACTGTTTTGTTTTTTTATGAAAGACTAAATAAAACAGAAAAATAGCAATAAACAATAGCAATAACCCATTTTATCATGTTTGCCCCATAGGGCAAATCCTAACTTTGTGTCTCTGATCCACCGACAGAACCAGGTAAGAAAAGAGATTCAACAAGCAGCAGTCTCCATCTTCTGGATGAGCTTCCCCACAGTGGCCCTTTTCTTCTGGGAGATCAAGGGAAACAGCAAACTTTATGACAACATCAGCGAATCTTCTCTGGGTGAGACAATGGTCACCTGAAACATTAAAACCCAGGCCCCAGGGATCAACCCAAAATTGAAATTAAGGTTATTTGTCTAACTGACTAAAAGTTAGCTGATAGTAGCCACCCATCAAAGATTTCTCATTTGTGGTTAAAAAATAATGATTTCTAATGAAACGACCGGTTTATTTCTGTTCCAGGATGGCCCGGGGTGTTCCTGAGCATTGCTGGTTTCTTGTTCTTCACTGACATGTGCATCTACTGGATACACCGCTCCATGCACCATAAGAACATTTACAAGGTGAGCCTGAGAATGTTTATGGCTGGTTTAAAGCTGCTCTAAATAACATTTTTATATAAACAATAACCCAAATGACTGTGTAAGGGGGTTAGTGGTAGTGATGAACCCACTGAGAATTATAACTTAACTCTGCAGTTCCTCTCAGCTCGGCAGAGCATTTTAGCTTCTTTCAGCTCATTGTTTTGGTTTAACAGCAGACAACTTTACTGTTTTGATTCAGTCGCACTGCTCTCATCAATCTGCAGCAGTCGTTTTTAAAACGTGTTACGCTGACCCGTCTTGGCAAAAAAAAAGAAATCACAGGTTAGGGTTACAAAAGTAATTGTGTATATGACCTGGTGGTGGAGATTAATGTGAACATTTATTTTTGGCTAATCAGGGCTCAACAACTGATATACAGCTCAATATATGAAATCAGCAAGTAAAAGTACAACAGTATTAGCATTAGAACTTACTTAAAAGTTCTCATTCTGCACAATGGCCCATTTCAGAATAATATGTTATATTATTAAATTATTTAAATTAATATGTTCATCATTTTAATGTTGCAGCTGGTAAACCTATAATAATAGATGATACATTGTTTGTTGATTATATTTTGTACAAATAATCTGAATCTTGAAAGTAACTAAAGCTGTCAAAGAAATGCAGTGGAGTAAAAAGTACATTTGTCTCTGTAACTGTAGTGGAGTATAAAATAGCAGGAAATGGAAATATGCAAGTAAAGTACATTTTTATCACATCTCTTTGATAAATGGGCCATTTACTTAGTTTAGAGTTAATAAAAGTTACAGAATCGGATATGTCTTTTCCATTCGAGGACTGTTTTTCATCATTCTTTCTGTATTTGGCTAAATTTTACTGTAGACCATTTGTACCCCCCTCAGCACTTACATAAGCAGCACCATATATTCAAGATCCCTACACCTTTTGCCAGCCATGCCTTCCACCCAGTTGACGGCTTCCTACAGAGCTTACCCTATCACGTCTACCCGTTCATCTTCCCCCTCCACAAGGTGCTGTTCTACTTTTAACTCTTTACTAAACATTGTGATGTTAGGTGTGAGGAGTAGCAGTGTTGCAAATTAGGACTACACAAATTTGACTGCAAATTTCAAAACTTGAATTGAGTTATTTCAGGCCCAGCTGCATGTGGACAAATGTGGATGACGTTTGCTGGAAAAGTAGTGTAAAAAAAAAAAAGCAATGAATTCAAAAAAGTACATTATTAACATGATGTAAAATCTCTGTAGTTTACAGATTAATGGGGTAAAACTGATATTTTTGCCTGTGTTTTGCCTCAACTGTAAAATGCTTTTAAATGACATTTGAAATATTTACATTGCAGGCGGTCTACCTCTCACTCTTTGTCTTTGTCAACATCTGGACCATTTCCATACACGATGGAGTCTACCGCATCCCCGCCCCCCTGATATGTCTGATCAATGGCGCTGCTCACCATGTAGACCATCATCTCTTCTTCAACTACAACTACGGACAATACTTCACACTCTGGGATCGTCTAGGGGGCTCCTACCGACACCCCTCAGCCCTGCTGGGGAAGGGGCCACATGACCACATTCGCAAGCTCATGGCAGAGGCTGCACACACACAGTGAAGATGGAGCTACAGTCAGGATTTTCTTTTTTGGTTTAAACTTCTCAGGGAAGGTCCTACAGAGATGCTCAAGAAAGAGACAATTGCATCAGATGCAAAAGCAGCCACCAGAAACTCCACCAGCTAAGTTGAGGTCTAAATACAAACAACAGCCCCCAAAATTACTATAAACTCCTCAATATAACAGTTTAACATTCATGAGGAGGATTTATTGCAGGGTTATTAATAAGACTGCATTTGTTTTAGTTAGCTAATACACTGGAAGCTGAGTGTATATAGTTACTTTTAAAACTTTCCCTTTTCTCTTAAACCTTCATTTGTTATGCTCCCAAGTTTAACCACAGCTCACTTTCTTGCACATTGATGGAAGAGCATTTTCCCAGTATCTTTAGTAGCTGTGACCATCCCTTTGATCAAAATATATCGATTTGCATTTGTTAGGGTCTTAACCAAGATCTTGTATAGATTGATAGCAACTAGAATTTAAAATTAGGTACTATTCCTTCACTACTTGACTTTAAAATGGAGATGTTTCTCTATCAAGATTGAGATGACCGTGAAAATAAATCAAACCTTTGAAAGGACTTTTGTCTGACAGATAGAAATACTTGTCATCTTTACGTCTAGAACTGTATTCATCCAACTGCCAAAATGATGCTCTGATTTATGAGGCCAACGTTTCTATGCTTTATGATAGGAGTGATAGATGTTTTTTTGTTGACCCAGGGCACACACAGTATCTGTGTGAAAGTCCACCGCCCACCCCAATTTCAGGATTCAACAAAACATGTAAATTAAAAGGCAGCGAAAGACAGAGGCAGAACAATTGGATGAGACGCTTTTCCATTCATGTAACTACAAAGTTGTTATTTCATTTTCATATTCATAAAGACTACAATAACATTGCAAAAATACAGTTTTGCCTAATTTCTGCTTAAATGGAACATGCTGCAAATGCTTCAAAGGAATAACGCGCAAAACGATGGTGAATTAGTTGTGTCTGAATCCAGTGTCCACGTGCATGCGTGTTTCTGTCCTCCGGTCTGATTCCAGATTAGTCTTTCAGCTTCCGGTGCTCGGTGTGTTTTCGTGCAGGCTCTGCAGGGCGAGGTCTGTCCACTTCATCTCTTGTTCTTTCACAGACTCCGTGGAGCCTCCGTTGTCCTGCTCAGCCTCAGGCAATTCACTCTGACAGAGAACAGTGGAGACACGATGCCATGAACAAGAGGAGCAGTTCACTCTATACTTTATCAACAGTATGATGGTGTCAACACAACATCGGAATATCAGAGGGAAGCAAAATATTGTAAACTGGACTGTTAACAAACTACAAAAGGCTGATGCTAACATCAATGTCTTTGTAATAAAGCATTTACTAGAGGGATAGTGACATCTTCATACGGCAGTCTGTCTTCCCTCCAGGCATCATCAGTGAGATCCAGGACTCTGCCGTCGCGTTGGATTTCACTGTCCATCCTGCGAGCAGGGCTCTGGTTTGTTAGGTAGTTAGTTAGCCTCAAGCTAACTTCAACGCTTAACACACTGTGGCAGAAGGTGGAGATACCGAGTCAAAGTCCACCAGTTAGCCTCCTGAACAACAACAATAAAGTAACAGTAACACACGTCTTATTAAAGTTTGCGAACAATAGGGGGTTTCAGTTTCTAGTTTTTAGCATGGTTTGAGCATGGATGTATAAAGAGAACGGACATTGTACGTAAACAGCTGGCGCTTTGTGATGATGTAACCCTACGATGCCTTCATGTGCTGGGGAAAATAGGAAAATACTGTAGCCATACAAATTAATTATGTGTTGAAAAGCCGATTCAGTCACAGTCAATTAGTAATTATACTAACAATAATAACAACAACAACAATAATATTAATGTTGGTTGTATGGCAGTTATAACCAGGCTCCATAAAAGTAAATCAAAAGACAACAGTTTCCAACGGTCGGCCATCTCACTTAATGTTTTGAGGTTTCCATGGTAACCAACACAACCAGATAAAGACATCGCAAATCGTTGTGTCGGCTCACGGCAATTGAAGGTAACTATATTAATTTGATAACAATGCAGCGTTTCATTCAGGGAGTTAATTTGTTGTTGATGCTACTACATGCAACACTCGGTTTAGTTGATGAACGTTACTTTAGCATCTAAACTTGCCATCAGTTTTACCCGGAGAAATATCTCTGTCGCGTTAGTTGTGACAAAGTTGTCGTTTAGAGTATATGGGCCTACTTTAAAAAAGATTGCTCTGTGCTTATACAATTTGTTTTTGTAAATTACTTGTACAATGTTAAAGACTCATCAAATCCTTCTTGAACTAATTTTTTTTTCATTCTCATCAAACACATGTATAGTAGGCTATTTCATACAAAATGAAAGAGAACCTCTGCATCAGCCAGTTTTACTGTCGACATCCTTCAGAAATGAGCTTGGCTTTGTGTTATCTTATCTTAAAGCTGAGGTTTGTGAATCCTGATATCAGTTCATTTTTATAGGCACTGCAGTGATGTCAGCCTCTCAAGAACAGCAGATAGTAAATACCACTATGTGTGCCAACCCTGGAAACCCAGTTTTCTCGTGCATGATGACTGCAGCAGCTAAGGATGTACAGCCAGCCCTGTGGACAAAGCCCCAGAATCCATTGTACAGGACTACTTCTAGGGACTATGGTCTCCACTCTCCAACCTTTGAAACCTCACCATGTACTTTCCACCCTAAATCACAAAGATTCTCCGAAGACCTGGGCAAGAGTGGGATGTATCGTGACAACTCCTTCAATACTTCCCTAGAGCGAAGCAGGGTGTGTGACTGCCCCAATTTACAAAACACCATCTAAATGCATGATTGACCGTTAATGCTGTGGTATCTTGAGAAGCCTATGATAAGTCTTAGTTTAGAATAGACCACTCTAAGTGTAATTGTAAAAAGAATACTTCATACATAGAATACATCATTGCATACAAAACTTATGCAATGTATTCACAACTATCCTGTTTGATAATGAGTTTAAACCCTTTTATTACAGCATTATCACAGGTCAGAGTCTGTCAGGTTATTCATTGATAAATCTTATTGAGAAATCAGCCACTTCTTTAACAGATGGTATTAGTGAATTCAGTGTTTATTTCCTGACTGTACAATTTACCTATTTGTTACAGTTCTCATTGTGGATGCTTTAATTTACCCAGTTCTGTCTTACACTTCCTTTATTATTCTTATTCCCCATCCCGACTTCAAAGACCTTAATTTGGTGTTAATAAATGTCACCTTTTTGACGACCAATAAACTGATTCTCAAAGTCTTTTTTTTAACCATTCAGTGGCACAACACAGATTCACCTGAACAATTTAATTTCTTGATTCTTCCATTAAATAGCCTCTTAAGTAGTTTAGAAAAAACAGTCCCTCACAAAATAATATCACGTTGTTTTGTATTGCAATGTTCTAGCACATCAATGTGGGGTTATATGGTTCTTAAACAGTATATATTTAAATAATCAAAGTTATGACACCATGTATTTATTTATTTATCTATTAAATAGACATAATGAGTTTTTTTGTTTTGTTTCTATAAATCTTGTGACTTCTGATGATTGCGTTCAAGTACACTGGGAAAGTTTGCATTCGGAGAATCTGTTCGCCTTGGCATTCACGTGCTTCTGCCTAATTTCTATTTTTGTTGTTTTTTTCTTTTCGTACATTAAACAATTTTAGTTCCACCCTTGAAAAAATGTTCGTGTTGTATTGTAGTATGATGTAACTACTTTAGGCAACTTTGCTTTGTGCATTTTCATCTGATGTAATTTCATTGTTATAACTTGTTGCTTTTTATTCTTGCTTCTCTTTTTCTGTCATAAAACAATATGGTGCAAAATTATAATACACAAAAAACAACAACAATGTTTTCACTGGGCTTCGTAATACATCATGAATAGTAAAGGAAATAGATAAATTAAGATTGTATTTTACAAATAAGGGAAACTTGCGGTCTTTACTGTATGTTGATGTTGTGTTCAACAGAAACCCTCCTCCCTCCCCCGCCAGCCGCGCCTCCGCAGCCACAGCTGATGATGCCCAATGCTACGGAACTTAGCAAACAGCTAGCGGTGTAGCGACGTTAAAATGTGTACGAGGTGTTAGCTGGCCGTCATGTGAATGTGCTTTTTTAGAGTTCAGCAAAGGGGTGTTGAGCAATATAGACGTGAATGTGCCCCTGTACTTCACCGGCGTTTAAGTACCGCATGTAGCTCAATGCTACTCACATTAGCTTGCTTGTGTAGTTTGACAGTAGGATCAGTGGAGTGTCCAGCTAACCGGGCTAACAGCTAGCTGGTTAGCTGCAACACAGTTCGCTAGTTAGCTGTCTGTTTTGTTAACTAACTTAACTTTGGTCTGGCTCGACTGAATGTAAATGCTGCAGTTTCTCCAGTGGTGACAACGTACGTATGTGTTTTGGTTAAAATTGACCCAGTGTAGTTTACCAATGAAATGATAAGTGCGAGTTTGTGAGACTTGGATTTTTTTGGAACTGCTAATGTTACATTGCCTACTCCGTAGGTGGCTAGCTTGCTAGCCAGCTAACTGAAAATCTCTTATTTGTCAACAATACTAAAATGTCTCAGTTATTTAGTACATAACGATCTAACTGTTGACATAGTGTGGCTGTCAGTTTATACAGCACAGCTATAGATTGAAACAGCTATACATCGTACAGTAGCTTTGCTTGAGAGATAAACAGCAAAATGGCCAATGTTGTTTTTTTGTTTCTATTTCTCACAAGTTTGTTTATGTATTTCAGGCTTGACATTTATCTCATACGGTTTGTAACTGCTGCTAGTTTTAAGCTTTGCTGCAGGCAGAATATTATCAGCTATTAAACTGCTCTGACAGACCAAACTTGTAGGCAGAATTTCACTTTTTTTCTTCTGTTTTGTTTGTTTTCCTTTCACAGCTATGCGGGCCCTGGATGAGAACTGGACCTGAGCTTTTGGCTTTATATGATGTTAAGAACTTTTTTGCGTTGCATCACCTGACCCCTCCCGGTCCATTTACCAGCCATTATTACTCTCAAACCAATCCCACATCTCTGCTTGGCAACAGTATGATGGTTCACGCTGACCCCACCCAGCCCTCTGGGACAAGAATATCCCAAAACCAAGCTCTCCAAATGATATGATAGTAGCCACCTGGATCACTTTTTGTGCTTGCAGGAGCCTCGCACGGGTTCTGCTCTTCCTTTCCTCCTCAAACTCCCTTTCTCCATTCAGGGAGACCCTTGCCAGTGTGGTCTCCGGCACTGGAACCATGGGTAATAGCTGTGTATGCCGGGAGGATAGTGACTTGGAGGATCATCACCATGGGTCGTCGAGGGCAACCCGAGGACAGACTAGGCGGGTGGATCACGGTACAGGCGTAGGTGTTGATGCTGGCGAGGTGCGGAGCAGTAGACCCAGGGACCCGGTCAGGCCACCGCGCCGAGGCAGAGGGCCCCATGAGCCAAGACGGAAAAAGCAGAACGTGGATGGCCTGGTGCTGGACACACTGGCTGTCATCAGGACATTGGTGGACAAGTAAGTCTAACAAGAGTAATGATATTGATAAAGATGAGTTGTCTGTATGGTTTTGAAATTAGTTTTCTATAGTTTTGGTGATGGTGTCTGTTGTGAGTTCAGCCAACCAAAAAACTACTTTTAAGCGTCATTTAATCGTAGAATCTTTTAGTACTTAAAGTAGTGGTACTTAGATGTGGAGCAGCAATAGGAAAACCACAGTGCCACGAAAAAGAAATCAAGGTGTACATAGCACATTTGTGTCTTCTTCATGATCTTTGTTTTCATAAAAATATATTTATTTATTATTTATGAGTGGTTCAGTTTTGTCAACTAGAGTAGTGGGGGTCAAATGCCATGATCACTCAAGAACCACAGAAGCTCAAGCTCAGTCAAACTCACTGGCAGTCAAAGTGCCCACTAGAAAAATCATAGACGTTGGTGTCTTCCGGCAGAAACATCACACATTTTTTTTGTTGTTGCAAACACACAAACCTCGCATGCACAACTTTTTTTTAAAGGAGTAGTGTGTACACAGTTGCGCCTTTTGAGATGACTAAGTCCTGTGTCTTTTATTAAAATACAACAAAACACAGTTGTACTAATAAATACATTTGTCTTTATAGGAGAAGTTATAGTTGTTGACATACTGTACTTTAATAAACACTTAAAAATGTCCTTATAGCTGCGTACAACTACATTGTAGTATTTATAAACAATTTCCAGCCTCCCTGAAACATAGAAATGTAAAGGCTATAACTTCATCATCATCAAAAAATCCTCTTGGGCCAAACTTTCAAAGTTGCGTACAATATCTGACTTTTTTCACCTGAACCAACAACATGCAACAAGTGGAATTGTTCTTATATCGGGACTAATCTTTTATTTTAAAAATATTTTTTTCAAAAAGACGACAAAACCTTGCTCATCCTCCACAGAGGTGACTTGAATAGTGCTCCAAGCAGCTGCAGTTATTTGATCTTTTACCTGTGGCTTCAAACTAGAGAGGACTTTGTGCAAGTCAGTTTCCTTCTTGTAATGTGTTTCTTCCCTTGACATAGCGATGATGAAGCAAGATTTGTGTTGCCTGCGTAGATGCTGCTCGAGCACTTTCTTACTTATCCTCCCCTTCCACTGACCTATAATTCTCTCTTGGAGAAAAGCCGTTCAGCATGACCCTTTTGGGGTGTTCATCAATTTCATCAGCATGCCCTTGGTTGGCTTTGAGAACAAAATATGTTGTTTTAAGGAGATATCCAATTTGACATGAAAAAATAATAATATGAATGTTGAAATGGGTCCATGTGAATTAAGTGTAGTTTTTGTAGTATGCCAAATTCTTCTCAGCCTATCTTAATAAGAAACCATTTTCAGTCTCCTCTCCATGAAGCTGTCCACTAGAGCATCTCTTGTGTTCTGGCTTAGAGTGGAGTCATAATTCTTGAGTTCATGCAGTTTTTCACTAGCTTTAGGCACAAAATAATTTCTTCTGAGTGTCTCCATTCTATCATTTTGTAGATTTATGTCCACCAGGGCCTTTGTCATAGCTCTGTGCAGCCTCACGTACCTCTCTACATTACTGTTCTTTTGAGTACAACAATCCAGTTTGATCTTGAGTTCCTTTCCAAACTCTTCTGTCAATTCAAATTTATAGTTAAAAGAAACAGCCGCTTTATTCACCTTAGCCTGTAAATCTTATGATCGTTTGGTGTCCTCTTTCCCGTATGTTCTCTGTCCGATCACACCACTTGTTGAACTGCCTGCATATTTAATTTGATCATTTACAGATTTTACTCTCCACCTAATGGACATTTATTCTAGCACAGTTTTTCTTCACAGGTGAACTGTACCATTTTTGCATGTCTGGTACATAATAAAGTTGACTAAACTTTGTAAATGAAAAACTACATTTAATGTTGAGTTCAGTATTAGTAGCAGTTGTATCATTAATATGGTGGAGACGGTGTATATTTGGTGGTTCTCGCCACATGTGAATACACAGGCTGTGCTAAAAAGAATAGTTAATTACTCAATTAGTTATTGAATATTGGTATTATGTTATTTATTTAGTAAGTACATATTTAATTTCAGCTCCCTAATGTGACCACTTGCAACTTTTCTCTGTTTTTATTGCAAATTTAATATTTTGTGATTTATTTTACTGTTTGAGGCAAAATGAGATTTGTATAATTTGACATTTATAGCCTAAATAATTATTCTATCAATCAAAACTACAGCCAGTTGATTCATTAATAGTAAATAAAATATTCAGTTGTACCTCTAACAGCATTGCATTATTTGTAAGCTGGTCCTCTTATATTGTACACCATTTGTGTTTTAAGATACTAAACTCTAACAGGAAGATACAGCAAAATATCCCTTTATTAGAATACTGATGGATATTGCAGCTTAAACCATTGTCTTTTGAATACTTTTGTAGCCTGTGTGATACATGCATGTACATTTCCAAGAATTTGTTCACAGTATGACTTATAAATGAAAGAAAATTAAGTTAGAGTATTACTAAATTGTGTTAGCAGTGTTAGCATCAAGTTGGATGTCAAAATGAAAGCAGTCTTCTGCTTGGGACGCGCCATGTCCAGTAACAGTAATGGCAGCGTCATAAAAAACAAATCCACTGAACTAAATCATTAACGCTTGCCCTAACCTGCCCAAATATTGCACCTCTTGCAATTTTCAAATCGCAATATTGTGGTTTCGATCGAATCCCGTTTAATTGATCAGCCCTAGAGCAGAGTTTGTAATGAAAAGCATTCAGGTAAAATGAAAAAGATGTGGGAAACAGGCTATTATCACATAATGTCCAAACTTTTGTTTTTTCAGTGACCAAGAGCCCCCTTACTCCATGATCACTTTGCACGAGATGGCAGAGACGGGTAAGAAACAATCACAACACACACATTCACACACTGGGCAGAAACAAGACTTTATACCAAGCTCTGAGATGTAATGTGACGCAAAAGCACTTTTCTTGTGTGTGAAATGAGAGGACCAGAGGTTGTAACATGGAGAAAAGGTAGAAACATTAGCTCTAGTCAGAAAAAGTAATTTGACGAGGTTGTCTCAGCCGATAAAACTTATCTTGGTGTATCTATTGACTAGTAAGGAGTCCCAGGAATTTAAATGGGTCCCCTCCGAATGTGCTGTCCCATCCCCCTCGGGCTGAACTGGTGGGTTGTTTCTAAGAACTGCTGAGGCAGTGATATTACAGCAGCTTTGTAAGCAGCAGACAGCCACACTCCTCTTCCTCTGTTCAGTGGTGGTTTGTCCTATTTAGCCTCCTTGACACCTCATTCAAACCACTCTGTCCACTATATGAACATATATTTCAGTAATTGAAACACGTGTTGTTCAGAAGCAGGTCCAGCAGTAAGCATGTCTGGTGTGAGTTGAGCTGTGTTCTGTTGAGAAGAAACACAGTTTTGAGGACCAAAAATGTACAAATCTTACACAAAGAAGATGGGTAGGTTTGAATGAGGTGTAAAAGAGGCCATTTATGTCAAACTGGAGAAACACCACCTGTCTGCTGCTTACAATCCTGCAGGAATGTTGCTGCCTCAGCACTTCATCAACTTCTCCTTTTCCAACTGCAGTCATGTTGATCTCGTGGTATGCCCTTGTTATCGGTGCTTTGCAAATTTTTGCAAAACTTGTGTTGTACAAGCTATTCTTTTTAAGGCTATGCACGAGAACAGCATCACACAGGCAAGAGGCTGTGTGTCCCAAACTGCCCCAATTGAGACGCATATAACAAACGTGCTGTATACACGGGCTGTAAAGAATACTCCTAAAGCCTGAATCATATCGACATATCCCACATGTATTAATATGAAAATGCTACATTCGGAATAAGGCCTAATTCAGAATATCCAAACGGAATATGCTGTTTACGTGACCCATATCAAATTCAGAATATTGTCATGTTCAGAATAATAGTGGAATTTTAGTGTGCATATAAATGTTGTCGAGTTCCTGTATTGACAGTTTGATTGACGGGTCTATTCGGGTTTGTATCTATTTGAAACTTCAGGTGTGTGTGTGTGTGTGTGTGTGTGTGTGTGTGTGTGTGTGTGTGTGTGTGTGTGTGTGTGTGTGTGTGTGTGTGTGTTGCTCTCATGCTGTGTGTGTTTGTGCGTATGCTTATTCAGTAGCCTTTGAATTCTCGAGTTTGCACATATGGTGTTTCATGCTCACATGGCGTGGTGTTGTGTGCTTTGACAACAGCCAAGTTGGGTATTAGCTTGCAGATACTGAACCCTGAAGGCAGCCAAGCAGCAAGTCCGTCAGCCAGCCAGTCACTTTCTGTTTGACATGTGCCATGATGTTGCATTATTCATCAGCCAGTTCGCTGGGGCTTTCATAAGTGATAGTGTTGTCGAGAGAGTTTCTTACTGAGTCATCTAATGGACAGGAAATGGATGTTTTAGTATTTATGCTGCATCTGATACTCATAATGGTGCCTGCCTGTCTCTCAAAGGGATTTCACCACAATTATCTTTGAGTTATCTGGTTTGATCGGGACAAATAATTGCAATTCCTGTGTCTGTCTGTCTGTCTGTCTGTCTGTCTGTCTGTCTGTCTGTCTGT
>CALSCE010010634.1:5521437-5532402 GCA_943593645.1 Bovichtus variegatus
ACACACACACACACACACACACACACACACACACACACACACACACAGTCACCCCCTTAATTTTCTATGGTTTTTGTTTCTCTGACTTTAGTTTCAATGCTTTATCACTTCTTTCCTAGCTCTTTCGGTCCTTTGTTTTTCCTCCTCCTTTCCTGTGTATGTTCCTCTTCTGTCACTTTCTTAAATTAAACCTCATCTCTTGTTCATCTCTGTCTCTGTCAGGTCCGGTTTCTTTGCGGCAGCCAGCTTTATGTCATACCAGCAGTGCGAGTTTAACTTCGGGGCCAAGCCTTTCCGTCACCCACCTTCTGTCAAGTTCAGCACCTTCAATGATTTCGCTTCACTGCTGCCCAGTGAAAAGATCATCCTACCCAGGTAAAAAATAAAGCTGGTCCTTTAAGAGGTTTCAACGACGGTGTCTAAAAATAGACTACAAAGGCAGTATGCAATCTGTTGCCTTACCCAACCGTCCTTTCCACTAGTGAATCATTTGTTTGCACACAGCGTCCAACACGTAGGTATGGCAAGATACAAACATAACTCATCTTTTGGGGTTTATCCAGTGTTCATAGATCATTTTTTATCACTCATTAATTTGTTGGCCACATTAAAGCAGTTGTAAGACTTTTTATAAATGTAATGACTAGTTAAAGGAGTTTATTAACACTATTTAGATGTAGTGATATGAACAGAGCAAGGTTTGCACAAAGAGTAGTCTGATATTAATCCAGTGCGCCAAATTCTGCCAAAGTAAAAATGTCACCGCAAGTTACTTACATATTTTGCCAAACACAGAGGTAATTTTATAATATCAGTTTGAATATTATATAGTATAATACATTTTTATTTTAAGAGGGTGTTGCGCAGGGCGTTGACATCAAACCCTGGGGATAATGTCAGTAAATTCAAGTAAAATACAGAATTTGATTATCCTGTAATCCCTTTACACGTGTGGGGGGGAATTTCCAAATCACATGAGGTCCCCTGGTAATACTTGTCTCATGTGAATAGAGCTTAAGAAAGGAATTATTGCAGGGTTGTATTCATTGGATCAAGCTGTTGTACTTGTATTGACACAAGCAAAAAAAGAAGCTTTAAAATATATTCACGTTTTTAAGCTTTATCTTGAGTATACAATTGGGGCACACTAGGTAAAAAAAAATAAGGAATTAAATGGCTAGCCAACCCACATCTTGATCTTCATGTCGATGTGAAGTGCCAAGTTGTTATCACTGTTCAGAGAAGAATACAGCTTTCAATAAATATCTGAAAATGGAAATATGAATCTGCTTGTGTGTGTATATGCTTATTTGTTTAAATGTGCGTGTTTCACAGACACCGGCGTCTAGCCTTACTGAAGCAGGTTAGCATCCGAGACAACTGCTGCACGCTGTGTTGTGACGTCATGGCTGACACGGAGCTGCGGCCCTGTGGACATGGGTATGTGTGCATCTGGTGTGAACAGACCGTGCTATAAATTCCCAAACTATACCAACGGTTTAAATCAATCAATCTGAAATCTTTGAGAGCAGCTTGTCTGAGTAAATAATGTGCCAATTTTCTTCTATTGTGCGTTTTCTATGAATGGATAATAACACTTTCCTTCTCCCCCCATCTTCCTCCAGTGGTATGTGTATGGAGTGTGCCTTACAGTTAGAGACGTGCCCCCTGTGCCGCCAGGACATCCAGACCCGCGTCAGACTCATTGCACATGTCTCCTGACAAACCTCCTGCCCCTTCTCCAACAAGGAGGGACACACAAGCCCTACAGCCTCCTCCTCCTCCTCTAATCCCTTCTCACCCAGCAGGGCTGGAAGGGCGACGCCACAATGTTGTAATGATGCCACAACTGTGACTTCTGTTCGGAGTGGGAGACGATGGAGGGACGGAGAGAAGAAAAAGAGGAGATGAGAGGAGGGGAAACAAACCACAGCTGGATCACCAGGAGCTTTCTCCCATTTACCTACTTCACCTCTTTTGTATCCTTCTGACAACTCACTGAAGCTGGGCAAGGAATCGTCAACTTTCTACCGACAGTGTGTGTTTCAGACGAAGAAAGCAGAAGTGAGGAGCAGAAACAATTACAGACGGAACCAACCTCTTATCTGCAAGCCCCTGCGTAGAGTTATTAGACATCCTTTCTATGATATGAGGATCCCACTGCGCTTTCAGCCCAGAGGCTACTACTATTTAATCCCATCATCGTCATGCACACGTCTGCAGATCTGAAAGGGCTGGGTGGCAGAAAAGAACACCGCCTGTAGTACACTATTAAACCCAAGGTACAGATACATTTGAGATAGTGTCACGTTTGTGTTTTTGGGTATAGATATGCGAATTATGGTGTTCTCGAGGTAGCATTTTTATTTTCAAGGTTATACCAACACCTATCCTTCGGTCAGCTTCACTGTCTGTACTGATTGATCGCCCACTGGTAGAGTTTGAAAAAACACCTCATTGGCTAAAATGTTTGCTCTTGGTGTCATAAAGCTTTAAAGTTGCCGAATTATTCCAAGAGTTTTCTGGTTCAGTTTACAATGTAAAATTAAATCCTCTGTCTTTTACAGAGAACGTTGATGACAAAATTATTGCTTTAAAACCAGTAGAAAAAACTACTTGAATCTGTATTGGAAGTCATTTTAAGCACAGCTGACCCTGCTGCTTTTTGTGCTTTATTGTCTTTGCTCAGATGTTGATATTTTCTCCGTCTCTGTCATGTCTGTGACAACCACAACAAATAAATACACAAAGTCTAGATTTTACATAAAGTTAATCTATCGGTGAAATCCATCAGTTTTCTCCCCCAATTATAAGTGCTTATGTTTAAGGACCCAGTGAGGGGGAAATATACAGTTAAATTTGGCTTCACCATGAGTTAGGCTCAATTGAGAGGCAGCATAAGTAAATATTTCTTAATTTTTGTTTGCAAGGACAAACGTGCGTCTGTATTAAGACGACTTTTCGATCATCAAGATGTGATTTAATTTTGTATTATAAATGATGGTGAACGCTGATGTAGAAACTTGACAGTGTTGTATTAGCGGATCAGTAAATTGTTTAAAACAAATGTGAAATGTTTAAGTGAATCGTTTTCCAATATCAGTTTACTAAATATCCCAGGGTCATTCTTAAGATGTTGTCATTTTGGGTCTGATTTGGCAGTGAAATATTTGATGTGAATTAGCAGGGAAACTACCCACAACACAGTGATATTACTTAATGAGTGTGGGCTTCAGTACAAAATGTTTTATTTCATTTATGTTGTTGACAATCGCAGCATAAAGAGTAGATCTTTTGGAAGCGTGTCGTCCACTATATCCTTCAGAAAATGTGGTTGCCCTCTTTGTGCTTTATATAACACAGCACATCTCTGCTCTCATTTAGCCATTTCTCCATCTTTGTCCCTGTCTTCATAAACCCCATATTTTCTGTCTGTCTTTCTGTCCATCTTTTACTTGAAGCATCTCTGGGTTGACTGAATGATATTTGTATTTTGGAAACAGGTGATGAAGTATGAGAGATTGTGTTTCAAGAAAAAACTATTTGTACAATTACAGAAATCAATGACACTTCAATTTATCATACTGAATCATTTAGGATTTATTTTGGTCAAATTGTTTATGAAAGAGTTACTACTCCACCAAATAGCATGAACACGATCTTTGAAATCATTCAGAGTATACTGGAATGATTTCTAAAGGGTAACTTGCATCTCTCAGTAGGTCAAAAGACTGGTCTGGTCACTGTTTGCTATCTTGGATTTCCTGGAGCACCTTATACTGTACATGCAGGTGAGAGAAATTAAACGTCTCTACGTTTGGAGATGAAGTTCAGGATTGTATAGAATAAGTTGTGGGTTGTATTTAAAACATCTGTAAAGGAATTTTGCCCCAGAGTTCCCAAAGATGTGACTGACAAATTGTTGTTTCCTGGATTGTGATATTTGTAATAAATGTATGTTCATGTGATTATTTTTTTTGTATGACTAAGTGGTGTTTATTGATCTCAAATCTTTTGTCTAAAAAACGAGTGGTAAAAATCAGCTTCTTTAACACTGGCTATCCAGTTGTTTTTACAGAAACACCTGCACATACGATGTGTTAGTAAACAAAATGTGTTTAATTAATACATACATTATATGTACATTTATTTACACAGACATTCATTCTTAAAATAAGTTGATCACAACCAAGATAGATACCAATACTTAACCCGTTAGTGAAGAATGACAGGAAAGATCTGGTAATACTTATATTATTTACTTCAATGTGAATGAAATGTCAGTAGAGGAAGCAAACATTGCCTCAGTAATGGCCGTACAAAATTAATAATTGGTCCACGAAGGGGTCTAATTTCTACAATCCCACCGATATGTTCTCAGGTAGGAACCAACGTGCACAGATGTTGTTCTACCGGACGGGACTCAGTTGCGCACATATGTTGGCCGCCGTTTCCTTGGTAACAACATTACGTTCGCTATTTACCATACACGTAACGATATATTTTAACAACATGGACATCCAGGAACGAAGTAAGCACATTAAACTAATTTAACGTGCACCAATGCAGCTCGAGGGAGGTGTAAAGTAATACTTTTGGTTTAGAAAATGCAAAATATAGCCAACAAACTGACAGTTCGTATTTATTTAACGCTAACTACATGTGTTTAGCTAACGTTAGCTAACCTTTAGCTTAACTAGCGTCGTACGTTAACTAACGTTATCCTTCAGTAACGACCAAAACTAGTTAGGCCTGACTGGCAGCTTAGTGGTTGAACGAAATATTGCGTTTGTTATACAACCTTGCAGTTAACCTAGCTGTTTTGTACAGCTAACAGCTTTGATTTGACCACAACATGAGTATTCAGATGTCGCCTCCCCTCATTCTCCAGATCTCCGAGACTGTGGAGACAACATCGTGGAAATGGTTGACATGGACGAAGAAAACTTTGCTATTTCCAGGTGGGTTTCCAGAATCCAGAGACAATGTTTTCTATTTAGAGCTGTGTAATTGAAATAGGGTAAATACAGTTTTTTTGCTTTGTGGGATCCAATGCAAAGGCCATATAATTAAATGTTCCAGCTGTGTGGTCATGGGAGGCTCGCCAGTCCCTGTCTTTAGGATGTTGTATTCTTATGGGACTTTACCAGGTCAAGACTTGAGCATTTACTTTCATGGATCAAGAGGAGTCTGAAGCTGGTGTCAGGACAGTCAAGTCTCAAGTTTGAGACTCGAATATACAGCCAGAGAAAGCTGAATTAATACAAAGCTGTGATATACTGCATGTAAAGTCTACCTTCAAGTGATCTTTATCTCTTGTTTTTCTCCCTCCAGTTCCTCAGCTGCAGACTCCGCTTTTGATGCTGTTGTTGGCTGCATAGAGGACATCATCATGGGTAAGATTAGTGATGAATCCATTGTCAGTCTTTTCATTTGTGATGATTTTTTTTTCCGGCAACCTCACAGTAAGAAGTGATTGTCATAGTCTTATGTTGTAGAAACGTATCTCAACAGTCTTTGAAAACAAATGGATAGAACGACTGAATGTGAGAAAAGTGGCCTTTTTTTTCTCCTGAAAATTAAGGCCTCTGTTGCTTTATGAGACCAGTTCAGTCAATCTGGCATTTTGTCTGTTCTGGGAATATGGTGAAAAATGCATCACAGAAAACATTTCCATATTTATTCCCGAGATTTTTTTTTTTAAAGGCCATTATGCTAAACCATCTGAAGACATACAAATCTTGAGTGTTTCCCCAATTAATAGTAAAGATATGTGAAGTTATACATGTCCATTACGTTTCTTTTAGAGGAGGAGTTCCAGCAGCTTCAGCAGAGCTTCATGGAGAAACACTACCTGGAATTTGAAGACTCTGACGAGAACAAGCTCAGCTACACGCCCATCTTCAATGATTATGTGAGTTACTGGGCATCTCGCTGTGGTCTTATGTAACTCCCACACCTGTCTTCAAGGAACATACCATACGATTATCTGATTTGTATAATCCTGTCTAACTCTAACACACAGTTCCCTTAAGAAATATGACCGTTATGTCACCTTATCTATCATTTTAAACTATAGCTCTATCTAAGATTATGACTTTTTACTAAAGTCTGTAGTAGTCAGGGAAACTAACTAAGACCAAATTCCTAATAACACTCATGGCTGTTGTGTAGATTGAC
This sequence comes from Bovichtus variegatus, assembly GCA_943593645.1. Taxonomy (NCBI): domain Eukaryota; kingdom Metazoa; phylum Chordata; class Actinopteri; order Perciformes; family Bovichtidae; genus Bovichtus; species Bovichtus variegatus. The sequence continues at coordinate 5,527,618 of CALSCE010010634.1, forward strand.
CTGCTGGAGAAACACCTGGAGCAGCAGCTGATGGAGAGGATCCCCGCCTTCAACATGAACACTTTCATAGGGCTGCTCATGTAAGATGTGACATCACAACTCTCCCCTGAGGCCGTCTTATTCTGGCTGTTTTTCCTCTTGCAACAACTAAACCATTTTAATTGAATTGGTGACATGTGTGGTATCATTGAAAGCAATCAGTCGGCTCATACAGTGGTTCTTATTGTGCACCTGGTGCGCCGAAGAAATGTTGCTTTGTATCGGACCACTAGGTGGCACAATGTGATTGGATTCACCATGTGACTTTTCCACGTGCAGGCAACACAAAGAGGAGGTACCAGGTGACATCTTTGACATGCTGCTGACGTTCACTGACTTCTTGGCCTTTAAGGAGATGTTTCTGGAATACAGAGCTGTGAGTTGAACATCTTTAATCCCATTTTTGATTTAGAATCTTTACAAGAGATTTCTAAATTCATCACCTTTTAGGATTCTCTAATTTCTATTTTCTAGTAAGTATATTGATAGTTGGTGGCACTCTTTAATTAAACAAGTCTCAGCCTGCGTTCTAGCGCATTTGAACCTACTGTTTTCTGCAAGTTAATTTTTCAAAAACAAGTTGTCAGGACTACCATTTATCATGCTTTTCTTTAAAAGCACAATAGGCCTATGCAATTTTCTCTCTATCAAAACAATAACAAAAGACAGAGTTTGGTGACGTCATGAAGTAGTGTGGGATTATGGGAGTCGCCACCATTGCCGTCATTGCATTTAGCTTCTCCCGGTTAGAATTCCTTCAGCGTTCATCATTCAGGAGGCTTTTACCAGAAGCTGAATTATTCACAGAGGTCTCCTCCTCTTCAGGTGATTAAAACTGGAAAAACACTGACTGTTTTTCTCTGACGTTGTTCAGCTGCCTGCCGTTTGCTTGCCGTTTTTCTTTGAGAACTCAAGATCCAGAAGTCCAATGACTAACATTCTTCATCTGGTTAAAATGGTATAGTTAAAAATGACGAAGATCTAAAAAGTGTGTTGCAAAAAATCTGGCTTAAAACTGGATAACAAGTCAATTTATGACAGACAACCACATTGCCATTACAAGCAACTAAATGAAAAGGACCGTTACCTTGATTACAATCACAGATTTCTGTTGGTTTGTAAATTGTTGGAAACATTTGGGATAATGTAGGTACACAACTCGACACAATATATAACATAGATCTAGTTGTTTTTAGACATTTTAATGCGGAAAGGTTACATATTTTACCTTTTTTTTTTTAATAGCAGCTGTATGTGTGTTTCTAGGAGAAGGAGGGCCGAGGTCTGGACCTGAGTCCAGGACTGGTGGTCACATCTCTGATCCCCGCAGGCTCCAAACAAACCAGCTCCACTGAATTGCAGTGACACTCAAAAAGTAAAACATTTGAATCTCCTCCTCCATTTGTTTATTTAACATTCGGTCCATGGGCCTTCAGAAAGCTGTTAGCTTGCGGTCAGGTTCGTTGTGTACTCTAATGGTGAGCTGCTTGGATACACTCCCTATAAATCTACAGTCTGTGCTCAAATGACCCCTAATAGCCAATTCATATATACATTCCTCTGTGTTTTATGTGGCAATGGTATGTGTGTTCAAGACAAGAAGCTCTTTGTAGTTGGAGAGTGAAGATGGAAGGACTTCTTTCTACTCCTCAACCACTGCACTGGACATAATGACTACTTGAAATACTCAAGTTTGTGTAACTGGAATCGGCAGACGGGGGGGGTATTTCTGACGTTGCAGTTCATTTTACGTGACATTTTATGAAGAGTTTGCATTTCTTAGTTCTGCTCGTTTGGGGAGAAGGGACTCTGATACTCTTGTGCTGCATGGTACTAGATTTGTGTTTTTCGGGTCATCCTACTGGTTCTTATGTAAAACAAATCTTCCTTGTAAGCAGGGGAAACCATTTGATGCGATTGAATGTCTGCTCTCTTTGCCTAGTATGGTATTTTTCATAAGAAAATAACAACTAATATGTTTTTATAAAGTTTTAAATTATTTTGTCACTTTGTAAACTCATTGGATTGAGTTTTGTGCCTGTGAAAGTGATTTTTAATGTATTTTGTGTCTGTGTGTGCATGTGCGGGTGTCTGCTATTATTAGAAATAAGATCTACAGTATAGTTTTCAGCACAATGTCCAAAGTATTTTCTACTCGTCTTAACATGACAGCTGTAAATGTACACATATATTTATGTCACTGGTTAATGTTTTATTTGTTCGTAAAAAACAAAAGATATTTTTAAATAAACAGGGAAAAGCCTTACATTGAAATCACCATGTGCTTTTATTTGAACAAGTGCATGCTTGAGCCCCAACACTCACCACATGATTTCCCTAGTAGTCAAATTCTTGGTACAAAAAGACACAACATATTTCATAAAGGCACATACAACAGGAGTTGAGCACTGTCTCATATAAATGAAAGAAATATGTTACACACTCTTGAATCATTAAACAGTCATTAATGTCCTGCAGAGACCCTGCATCTTCATAACATACACGATTAAAAGAGCCAATCTTTCCATGTACATGTTTTAATTTGTCATCCATGCTTTGGCTCTATGAATTTAAGTTTCAATGTGAGCCAAGAGAAAATCTAATTGGATTTGTGCAGGACACAAATACTTTACAGTCATTCTTAAAACCTTCTGCACTGCTATATTAGGGTATTAGGGCAAAGTCCTAATATGAGCATCAGAGAAAGATAACGCAGGAGTCAAGCATGTTCTGACATGGACCTACAGCGGTACAGGCTTATCGACACAGTACTAGCCAGCCTAACCAACAACAGCCACGCTCTGTAAACAAGAACTACTAAACAAACAATCTCAATGTATCTTCATGGTTCTCCAAAATAATTTCCAAAGAAATATTTAAAATCAAAGTTGGGTCAGGCTGTCAAGTTTGGAGTAAGTTCTTGTAAACCAGAGTGTTTGAGCTAGTGTTCCTCTCAAAGCCACACAGGGATGACACACAGTTTACACTTCATGGTGCAAATCTGATCTTTACGTCAATGACCGACGTCAGAGCCGTTTACACTAATATTGATATTTTGAGGTCATCAAAATTGATCTCATTGTATAAACAGTTTATTTACAATGCTATTTTATTATCAAGATTTCAAGACTTCTTTTTATTCTAAAGTTTTCTTCCATAGTTGGGTGACTTTACTTTAAAGGGATAGTTTGAAATTTTGGGCTTATCCGCTTTCTTGCGGAGAGTTAGATGAAAAGATGGATACCAAACTTGATGAATGTACGAAGTTACAGCCTGCAGCCAGTTAGCATAGCTTAGCACAAAGACTGGAAACAGGCTGTTAGCCTGGCTCTGTCCAAAGATAACGAAATGAATCAGTGAGCTTTACTGGCGTGCGAATTTAGTTACCTTTGAACGGAGCCAGGCTAGCCGTTTCCCCCTAGTATCAAGTCTTTATGCTAAGCTAAGCTAACCGGCTGCTGACAGATCTGTAGCTTCATGTTTATTGTACAGACCTGAGAGTGGCATTAATCTATCTAACTCTTGGCAATAGGCAGAGTTTGGAATTTCCCAAAATGTCAAACAGTTGCTTGAAATGCATAGTGATGCATCTTATGTGTATTTTAAATGCAAATATATTTTTGCCAATACGCCATGGTATTACCAAGAATTCAAGGCACTGTCTGCTTTATTTGTATATTCACAATAGAACTATTACATGTATTATTTCAGGAACGCCTGAATTTGAGGCCTCCACCAGAGCCCCTTCAAAGAAATGTTGTTGTAGTGATACAGTACATTTCATGTGGATAATCCAGTGCTGATGTACAATTTCTTTTCATAATGTGAAGGTAAAAGTCCAGTGAGTTTGACTGAAAAGTAATATAAAAGAGGATATAGTCTGTCTTAATTAGGTTTCATCTCATTGTTAACACTGGGGTTAAGAAGAGGTCAGGATTTGTGTTACCAGAGTCAGCAGTTAAACTCAGCAGTAGACCCTCCAGGTAGCTAACCACAGTGTTTTAAAGGGAAAAAAAACACAAAGAGTCTTTTTCCCGGGTCAGCTTTACATGTTTGAGTCCTAGGTCGGCACTGTGTTGGTTGCAGCATTTCCTCCGTCTCCCTTCCAGGCCAAATAGGAGAAGAAAGCACTGGCACCGTATGCCAGGGTCACCACAGCACCAAAGAACTGAACAGAGAGGCAGAGAAACAGGGAAGGAGACAGAGGCATTGAGAGGAAGGAGAGAGGAGAGACAAAGATACGTCTTTAAGTCCTTCAGGAAGCAGAGCAAAAGCTTCAAACCTTCAACAACCAACATAAATAAAAGATACATTTACACCTTCATCTATTCAGAATCTATAAAGATCTAATCTAATGTATCTCGACTTCTGTAAAATGTGACTGTTAAGAGTTTGTGATAGGACCAGAGAGAGAGAGAGAGAGAGAGAGAGAGACCGTACCGTAGCTGTAAACCAGTATGGACTTCAGCGCGTGAAAGAGGCAATAAAAACACTTCTCTTAAAAACACTTCCATTCACATAACATGCTTCCTAGCCATGTGATATGTTAGAGAGCCTCACCCATCATCTTATTCTGCCTCTGTCATATCTTAAGTTTCGGGTGTGTGTACCTGCCTTATGAGTACATATGCTGTCAGAATCACTTCGAGCCAGACAGTGATCGTGAGGGAGGGGACACATTCAAACGTTGGATGACTGAATGGTTCTCCTCCGAGAACCATCACCTTACCGTGGTGGAGGGGTTTG
>CALSCE010010634.1:5641399-5660426 GCA_943593645.1 Bovichtus variegatus
TGTGTGTGTGTGTGTGTGTGTGTGTGTGTGTGTGTGTGTGTGTGTGTATGAACTCTAAGTCATATCGGTCAAAACAAGTGAGATACTCTGGAAGAACTCGTACAGTCATTGGTGTGGTGGAGAGTCTGTGTTTCTATGTGCATGTGTATATTGATTTCTACTGCCTATCATTTAAGGAATACTCCAGAGTTACATTTCAGTAGTATTACCACTTCTTCTGTTACCTCTAAATTACCACTACTCCTACTATCTGCTGAAATCTGTTCTTTTTATTTTAACTCCCTATATTCATTTAACAGCTATAGTCACTTTTATTTTACATACAAAACATATATCAGATAAACCTATGAAATAGCTTACATTATTATAGATTAAAGGCCCTGCAGACCCACTCTAGAGCTATGATCAGGCCCAACCCGGTCTAATACATGTCAGAAGTTTTGACTCGAGCCTGATTGAATACCCCAATTTCTACTGTAAAAATTAAATCCATTTAAAAATGCATTACCATCTACAGACAACTAAAGTCTTTTCAGTGCGGTAAAATAGATTTGTGACTTGATATATGACATGACTCCTGCCGAATGTTGTAGTTAGGAAAAGGAATGTGTAGAACATTTAACGTAAGTTAACGTAAGTTAACGTAAGTTAATGTACAGACAGATTTTTAAAAGCGACATAGAATGGCTGTGAGATGGATGATCTTGGAAGGGAACTGTTATCGTAAGACAGGGTACAGCATACATCTGTTGATTTTAATTTGTGTTGTTTTGAATGCTTCATTTTCGTTTGATTGGATGGATTGGATCGAAGTGTGTCTGGTGAACACTGCGGCGGAAATCTAGTGTCTATGTTTTAACATTAAGTTTAAACATGTTTTTTAAAACTTCTTACTCTTTTTTTCGGACAAGAAATACTTTATTATGTTGTTTATTGAGAGATTGCTGTTTTTTGTTTGCTGGATATTCTTGTTTTGTTTTGTTTCTTTTATATATCAGCCTATATATATTATTTATTTATTTTTACATAGTCGAAGCAACAAAAAAAAAAACTAAATCTAAATCTAAAATGCTCAACACAGCCCAAAAACTGTTATATCAGAGAATATAAGGTCTGTATTTAGAATAAGAAAAAACACCGGAAAACTTGTGTAAACCTGACCCGATTCAAGCCCGAGGGAATTTAAAAAAAGTGTGTGTGTATGTGTATGTGTGTGTGTGTGTGTGTGTTGTGTGTGTTGTGTGTGTGTGAGGAGGATGCTGATTCATGCTGTGCTTTTTCTCTCATTGCCAGCTGATTCAGTTTCTGTTCAGCCAGATGCAGTCCAACACACCCAGCACTGTCGGACTAAAGAGAAAGCTGTGAGTACAAGCACACACACACACACACACACACACACACACACACACACACACACACCCACACACACACACACACACAAACACACACACAGGAGCAATCAACAAAAGTGAGACAAACAGGGCCACAGTGGGGCAGAGGGAAGGGCTGGCTCAGCTGACAAACTGAACAATCTAACTCAACAAGCGCTGTGAATGGAGACAAGTGCTGAATCAGTCAGTCAGACACACACACACACACAAACACACACATGTACACACAGTGAAGGCACAGCAAAGTGCATGACCCTGCTACAGCCTGTGTGTGTAAAATGCTGGTTCAGCTTTGTTGCGGAGTGTGAACAAGGCCGACATGAGAAAGGAAAGGCATGCTGGAACACAAAAGTGCTATAGAAACGTATATTTCAGAGTGTGCTACCTGGCAAAGGTGCAATTTCACTCTCCCCGCTCATTTCCAACTATCGATCTAAAAAGGCAAAAAGGGCTCCAAAAAAAACAAAGACTAAAATACTCTACAGCCATGCTGGACGCTCTGTGAGGCGCAAATGCTAATGTGTTCACAATGGCAATGTTAACATTTTTGATGTTTAGCAGGTATAATGTTTACCATGTTCACCATCTTACTTTAGCGGGTTAGCATGCTAACATTGGCTAATTAGCAGTAAACACAAAGTGCAGTTAAATCTGATGGGAATGTCGTTAGTTTTGAAGGTATTGTACGAATCCAGCCATGCTGCTAACGTGGCTAAAAGTTGGTATTCAAACTAATTTTCACTTATTTATCATGGTATCTAGAGGCAGAGTAGTGAAGTAGAGATGAATGCAACATCTATACCATTAAGAAGCACCTTCAAAAATACTAAAATTGAACGAGGCAGATCTGTGCCTAATAAAGTTTCCATTGCAACAGCTGAAATTCCTAAATTAATTTGTACTCTGATGATGATGCTCTGCTGTCATTGACTACGTATACTGTAGCTGTTATGACTCCAGATGTGTAACTGATGAATAACTGATGTTCCCTCCAGGCCCCTGATGTTGGACGATGGTTCTCCCAGCCCTCCTGCCTCCAAGTTCAGCCATAATCACCCAATGGAGGCCATGCATGAGCCCTTCTACATCCAGTCTGTGAGAAAATATGAGATTGATGCACCTAATGTTTACCACTGTGCTTCAAAACCCCTGAAGTCCAGTAAACATATATCAAATGAGTAAAATGACCTTATCTCCTGTAGAACTATTAGTGCCATGCAGCCATTTAGTCAATACACAACTATAATAATAAGCTACGGTGCTGCTGACCTTCCACATTCAGCACAAATGGTTCTGGCAGCCACACACAGTAAACATACACTTTGAAGTTACTGGCTGGCCTTTCTGAGTGCTTGGCCATGTTGGGATTTTAAATGTATCTCTCAGTTGATTTACCACGCACCCTTGCTAAGACAGAAGATATCATTGAGCAGTTCAAAACATTTATTTTAATCTGTTCTTCAATCGTGCCACATCCACTGCATCACAGTGAATATATTATCTGAACATAATTCTATGCGAGCCTGCTGCCATCAGCTTTTATGTTGCATCGCCACTAGAGGGAGGCAGAGCTCGGTGACAGATCTGAAGATGTTTCTGTGTGTTAGTGCATGTTATTACAGGCTGGACGTACAAAAACTAAAACTAAAATATTGAAACATACTGCCCTTGATTTGTATATATTTCTAAACATTCTTCCTCCCCCATATGACAATGGCATGACCATACATGACGCCTAATAAAATATAGATACTTGCAGATATTGCTTACAAGAGAAGAAGACAGACAAGAGCAAACACGCATCACAGTCATCTCCGTTTCTTCCTCAGCCATCCAGTGATACTGCTTCCTGCTCTGCTAGTGGGCTGACAGGAGGACCAATTATATCTGATGTTACTGATATGTCTCAGGCCAGTATGGCCCTTCAGATGCAGCCTGATGAGGCCAGGTGAGTGATGCAATACAACATTACCATCTTCCATTATAATGGTAACCTCCACTATCAGCTCTGCATCTATTGCAGAATCTAACAAACCATGTTCTAGGATATTGTGAAGTAGATATTATATTAGATAGAGTGGATATTGGAAGAGTTGGGACCAATTCATTGTTTTTGCAATTCACAGGTAAGTCTCAAGTATTTGCATTTAGGTCCCAAGTCAAGACAGGCAAGACAGGCAGGTCCCAAATCCTAATAATGTGCTCTTCATCAATTTCATGGTTCTCTCCTGCAACGTGATTGGATGCTGGTTCAACCAAAGTGAATCTGGGAAGTGAAGATTCGACTGGCTGGGAATGAATAGCGTTAAGAGATGAGCGTGATAGAACATGTGAACAAAACTGACCCTGTTTTAATGTTTTCTCGACCCACCTCATGCTACTGGTAGTTCGTTTTTCACTCAAAGCATTTGACTCCGCCAACAGGGAGAAGTGCATGATGCTTATCAAAGAGGAGCCTGTGAGTCCAGGAGTGAGAGGAGGAGGGAAAGGAGGCAGTGTAGGGGGAGGAGAGGCCATAGCGTTGAGCTCCTCCTGTGAGGTGTGCTCCTCAGAACCTCCGGTCCTCCCCGTCGCAATGGTCCAGTCTGTTCTGGAGGGGAGGAGCTCTGTGGCCTCTATGATGGAGAGAAGGAGTAAGAGACCTGCCATGGACAGGTAGGTGCTCACACAAGCTCACAGGTGGAGACACACATGGAGAATGCAATGTACACAAAGATGTTTGCACAGACACACAAGTGATGCAAGTGCCCCTGTGTGTGTGTGTGTGTGTGTGTGTGTGTGTGTGTGTGTGTGTGTGTGTGCAGAGTGGAGGTTTCAGATGCAGTAGAGAATGTGGATATGAGCCTGGAGGAGCTGCAGCAGCTGCTGCTCAGGAGCCATCAGCAGAGTACTTTGGAAGCTGGGACCAGCGCTGTAATGGATGTCAGTAGATCCGTACTATAGCTATAGAAACACACTTACAACGCGTTTAACTGCATATAGATTGAGATGTGTCTGATATTTAAAATGTTAAACTGGCAGTGGTATATCTGCATCTCCTTATTCAGCACCAATGGCCAACTAGTTGAACTGTTCCTTTATACGTGAATAAATGTTTCTCTCTCTCTCTCTCTCTCTCTCTCTCTCCCTCTCTCTCTTTGTAGCCCTTCAGTTTAAGCCTGCCTCTGACTGAGTGGAACTTCACAGAGATGGAGTCCAACCTCAAATCAGTAAGTCGTGGAGTGTGAGCGCTGTATAACATGGAGAGAGAGCTTGGTGAGAGATGATTTCCTACTCAGGATTAACCATCTTTCCTTTAATCTTGCAACGTGATGGCAGCTTTTTCTGCATAACTACTTTGGTATCATACCAAGATGTATGAATGATGCATCTTTACTTATATTGTTGCCTGTTGAGTCAAGTCCTTATTTTAAATGTATTGTCTTTAAACCTGCATTAACTGATATTTTTTGACCACTTGGGGGCACCACAACAAGCTGTGAAGACAACATTGACATCACCATATAATGTTGATATGGTTAACACAAGCGTTGCATTCATTTAATGACCGGCAGGAGGCAACTCCTCTGTTTGCAAAAAAAAAAGTCCGATGATATAGAAGTCTATGAGTAAAGGCTTCTCGCTTGATTTATCACCTCGCTAAACATTTCCCTGATGAGTTTATGTTCTCAATCGCTAGTTTCAAGTCTTCTTCAATACTGCGTGATGTACTGCAGATTTTGTAAAAATGTCTGTGGGTTTGTCACTATAAGCGACACCTGTCACTTTACACTATAGTTAATAGTTAATAGGTTTAATTAAAATAAAGACATTGATTATAGCAGCTTTAAGTAGCTCCGCTCTTCTTCACGTATAGCCAATTACATAGCACCTGCCATCCCACAATTCCCTGAGCAGTAATTTACTCATGTCCAGCATAAAATGAACAACATCACCCAACACCGCACCACGGCTAGTCTTCACCTTTTTCGGATCGTCCAGAGTAAAAAGAAAAACTCATGGGACTACATGTGTGGACGTTTTGCTGCAGGTCCAGTTTGGATAGCAGATCAATCAGAGTTTCAGGGATGATCCAACACTGCTCAACATTTACACTATTAGACATAGTTCAAGTTACGATGGCACCATGGGAGTTCAATTTGCAGTTTCCACTACTGCAAAGTGAACAGAATTTCACCTTAAAAATGAATCTACCAGGAATGTTGGCTTGCAAGTTATTTTTGCGGCGTGCCTGACAACCTCGCAATGTTTGCAGTCGACTCACAAAAATGTCACAGCTGAGACCTGAAGATGAAATTGTCCAATGTGAACCTTAGATCAAGGATTCGATAAAATACAAACATGGGATTGGCTAAAAATTCTTTCCTCACACCCCTCTTCAAAGTTTGCCCACTGCTAAACCTTAATGCTAGCAAAGTAATCAATAATGTAATGGAAGTCTAATTTCCTTGCCACCGTGCAATGAAGAGACAGGATGGCGAGGCTGTTCAATCCGTCTTGACACATTGTGGGGCTTAAATTGTGTCTCATACGGCTCACCTTGTGAAAAATCACCACCACCAGCTGTCACAGGAAGAGTACAAAACAGCCTAGTAGTACACAGCACTTTTCCAAAAATGCTTCGCAGCTGCATTTTGAAGATTGCTTTTTAACATCTGAAGTGGAGAGAAGTTAGGTGGGAAATTGGTGTCATGAAATGATTTATAAACTCAAAGTCATTGAAGACTAAGCCATATAGAATGTGTCCTCATCAGTGACCCTGAATGTCAAATAGTAGCTATTTCCTTAAACGATGTCCAAATCACAGATTATGCTGTTGCAACATATAACACTGTGTTGCAAAACCCAATCGCTGAACTCTCTTACACTCATCTTCGCCTGTCTCATCATGATACTGTTCATGATACTGTTCTCCTTCCTTTTGCTTTTGTCCGCTTCAGGTTTGACTAGCGCTCTTATAATTACGTCATCTTGTTGCCTTCTTCTTCAATGGTTTAATAGCACCTCAATAACAAATTAGCTCCACAAACTGCTAATCCTGATGAAACAACAACAAAAACAATTATTTTTTGCTCAACAGTTGTGGATGGAAACTTCGCTTATTTTCTGGCTTGTTGCATTGACTTCCTGTAAACGAAGAGACAGGAAATCACTGTGCTTGTTTCCAAGAAATGGTTTCATCACATGACTCCTCCTAAAGCCATAAAATTGTCATTTTTACATTGTATGGATTAAACAAACAAGATAACATGTGGTAATCACTGAGCTTTATGCTAAATTAGACAAATTTTCTCCTGGCTCTAGCCGCATAGTCGACAGACAGAAGGCAAGAAAGAGAAAACATGCTTTTCCCGAAATGTCAAACTATTCCTCTCAGAACATGAGGTGAAAGAAAAGCGCCCAAAGGATTTTTTAGTACCATTTTCTAAATGACACCATGTATAGAGGGTTTGACATTTGTAACTAATTACTTCATTAATGTTAATAAATTATTTATTGAATTAAAGCTCAATTTATTGGCTATAAGCCATTAATAAGAGAAACTTTTGTGTTGCCAGGTTGTGAAAACTCCATCTGGTGAGTCATTAATAAAGCATAATAGTAAGTCATTAAAGAATGCTGATGGGTTTCTCAACTTCTTATCTCTATAAACAGACCCTGCATTCACATCCAAAACAATCTGCAGATGCGGAAGCTTTTCGGTTTCTGTTTGTAGTCTGTTGTAGTCGAATAGTATTGCCCGATCACGTTTGAGATAAACAATCCGTGGAGAGCAAAAGAGGCGGAACGTATTGACCGAAACACAATCTAAGAAGCCAGTGGCTGTTGTCTGACGACGATTTGCAATTGTATTGTTTTATTTTATTAGATTATAATTTGCTTGTAAACTTTCTAATTGTGAAATAATTTGGTTGTGGGTCATCTCTCAACTCCATTCTCACGTCTCAATTTGCTAATCGGAAAGTAAATAATTGAATGCCACTGATTCGAGAGCCGTTGGGTTCCAAGATAGCTCATCTTCTAAAAGACCATTAGGTCTGTTTTATAAATGTTAATAAGTCAATAATGAATAGTAATAAATCGTAATATGTCTTGTAAAGTATACATTGAAAGGCCATGAGCTTTTTACTTTTTAGTATGTTGGCAGTTGTAATGTTATATATAGTAAATACTAAATCGATTGCAAAGCTTTTTCAGAAGGTCGGAGGTCAGGTGTTCCATGGCAGAGTCTGCATGACCAACTGCAAAGTTATCATTTGATTGGATTCTGATTCAGAGGGCTGTGATGCGATTATAAAACGATTATCGATGCATCTTAATACATCCTGAGGCATCAACATATTTGATTTCTAGACATGATTTATTATTTCCTCACTGACTACTTAACACTTTTGAAACCTAGCGCATTTGTAAGAATCCATAATTAAAATAAACAGATGAAAAAGCCTATCTTAGAACATAAACACGCCACACATGTTTACATCCGTTACGTTTCACCATCCAATTGGTTCCGGCGTAAGGAACGTAAACACCGCACGACACATGCGCACACACACACACACACACACACACACACACACACACACACACACACACACACACACACACACACACGTACTTGCTCTGCTATTCTCCAAGTGAGCTACACTACTCTTACAACACAGGCATGATGTCGAGGATTGGGTTTTTATATTTCTGATTATTGACATTTTTGAATTAAGACATAATCTTTCAAGATAGAATCGCGATGCATCTCGAGCGAGTTTTTTCCCACCTCTAGTTACAACGATGTCTCTACCTCTTCTCATAAAAGACTTTAAATTCCCAAAACTAATTCATACTTTTCATGATCACAGTGCACATATCTGACCGGTAGATATTTGCTCACATACTTTGTTGAGCTCATTCTGGTGTCAGAACTGAGATAATAGAAAATAATTCCTTATCTTCCATCATCCAGAGCTGTAGTTATCCTTCTAAAAGGCAGATTTCTTGATGCTTTGTGTAAAATATCTCATGTAAAAGCTAATTTCTCCGCTGTCTCTGTTTGTTTATATTCGCGCATCTGACACTCAATACTACTAACAGTTATTAGAGAGTGATGCAGGTTTTTCCACTTCCAGTCACAGTCTGTGTGCGCCTTGTTGGCCCTCATGTTCTGGTAATTCATAATACAGTCTGTGCCATTTACCCAAAGACATTCTGTAACCATCTTAAGGAGCCATGCACTACTTGAAGATCCTTTATACGCTCATGAGGGATAATCTAATATGGGAGGCAATACAATTCATTGGTGGTTTCACTGAATTTGTTCCAGTCCCATTACATAATCCTCCTTTCTCTGGTTGACTTTATATGGTACTTATCAAGAAATGACTTGCCTTCACAATGCCTCAAGTGGTTCATTCACAGTCAATCATATTTATCACTGACCCTGTTTACACTTGGTTTCAAAATGCGTCTTTAGCGACCAGATCACAAGTGGATAGCGCTAAATACAAGTGTAAATGACCTCCAAGACGCATTGTAATCCAATCACTCAAACCACTTGCCGGGTGGGTCTGGGACGCATTTGACCTCATATCTTTTGTAGTGTAAATACTAATGAGTCCTGATGTATCCTCTACTACAACTACGGAAAATACGTCATCTCTCCTTTTGCTCATCCTGTTTCTAATCTCCTGTTAGTTCTCAGATCACGTTGGGTTTGTCCACGATGTCTGAAATTTTCGAAAAGCCCATAGAGATATAATACGAGTGCATCACAGATCTTGGCCGATTTGGTTTGCCTGGAACGTGGCAAGGAATAGACCCAGTCTGTTTTGTTTTAATTCTTTCTTCTTCTTCTTTACATTGATATAGGCTACGTGTTTACAAGTGGTCACTCGAGACAATTGTGGAGACGCATTTTAATGGCAGATGTGAATTGACGTACTTAGAGTTGCCAAGTTGTGATCAGATTACCCAAAACGCTTGTTAATGCCAGGGGTGAACAGGACCCTGATCTTCTCTGGCCACAGTCCTCGGTCAAAAGACAAAATATGATGTCCCTCTTTTTCAATACTCTCTCTTCCATCCACTTCTTCCTCATGCTCTGCTTGTGATCTCTCTCTCTCCTTTCATCCTCAGCTCCTCATTACTGCTGCTATTTCTCTTCCACCTTGTCTTCCTCTCTGTAGCCTGACTATATGTCTGAGCTATATTTCCCTCAGAGACACCAGACACTGCAGAGCACATATACCCAGCCAGCAAGAACTGTTGACAAGTAGCTTAAGAGAAGCACTTAAATGCAAGAGGATGTGGTGGTCTGAAATTGATGTGCTTTTGGGAAATAGCCATCCAATCTTTGTAGGTTTGAACAATCCCTGGCCACATTGCCAGATGACCACAACGAGGGCTCACCTCCTATATTAGCAACCAATTGCAGGAACAAGTGCCTCTCATCTGGCTGGTTGCCAATATTAAAGGTTACGTCTGGATCATGAATTGTGGCTGCGCCTGGTCCTGCCTGATGCCCACATTTTTTTTGGAGGCCCTGGGAAGCTTCTTTGACATCCTCCTGGATCCATCTTTTTCATATTTGATCACATCATGTTGTATTTTTACTATGTTGTTATTCTATATATAACACACGACATCTATTGCACGTCTGTCCGTCCTGGGAGAGGGATCCTCCTCAGTTGCTCTCCCTGAGGTTTCTTCCATGTTTCCCCCACTAATTGTGGGGTTTCTTTTAGGGAGTTTTTCCTTGTGCGGTGCGAGGGTCTAAGGACAGAGGGGGTCGTAACCTGTACACTCTGTAAAGCCCACTGAGACAAATGTGTAATTTGTGATATTTGGCTATATAAATAAATTTGATTTGATTTGAAGTGCTGTACCAGGGTCAGCCCCACTTCTGTATGGGAGGACAAGACTTTTATTATCACATACAGTAACCAGTTAGTTCTGCTGAACGAACGATGAACATGTTGGATAATAAAAATAATAATTTTCTATAAAGTTATCGTCATGGAGTATTAAATATGCGTATGTTATTCCGTCACAGTACATGTTCCAGAACCAGGAAGCAGAGGCTTTTCCAGCTTCTGGCTGTGAGGAACAGTGATCGATTTGTGCTGTGGACTGTCTTTTCTCAAGTGGAAGGTAACGATCTTGTGACTTAATGCGTTAGGGAAGAGGCCAGTATTTCAATACCAGGAGGACATACTAATCTTATTTATGTTATCTTAGGGCTAAGTCATTAAAAGGATAACACTGGCGGTATTATATATTATTTTAATGTCAACAAATCTCATGAAAACACCATTGTGTTAGTCTGTCTCTAAATACTTTATGATTTCGCCAGTCTGTATTTGAAACTTAGCCCAAGCCCAGTGGTTACTACTGAAGTGAAGTAGGAACCAGTGGTTTCCTATTGACCCATTTCTTATTATTGAGGAAATATTTACAGGTCATGTTTAAAAAATCTCTCATCGTTCCAGACAAAAAATAATGAACTGAGGCTAAACTCAGATAAGACTTTTCCCCTTACATCCTTATTTATTGCAGATCTCTTTGAGCTCTGTCTTTAGCGTTCTGTTTACTTTCTGGTTACCTTTCAATATGGCCAAGTTCTGTTTTTGTTACATCGGATTGGTCCTTTCAAAATAATATACTTAATTTTAAAGGAAATAATAAAAAGGGTTTATACTCACAAGTCATGAAATCATCCATGGATGGGGAAACAGACAGCTTTTCAACTTCAACTCCCCCTAGCATTTCCAAGTGGTAGCCTATTATTGTTGGTGCCTCCTCCGTCAATGGGGCTCAACATTACTCCGGTCGTTCCGCCAACTGGGAATAATTACTGTAAGCTTTTTTGTTGAGTTTCCTCTTGGCAAAATGCTCTTTGGTAGACAGTAATGCAGAGTATATGTCTCGGGCTTCTGCAGACAGAATTGCAAATTGAAAGTGAGGTCCACAGGGAACCAATCTAAATGCCGATGTTGCAGTTATTCTACAGCCATTACATTGTGCGATCAACATATACGTCATAATGATAAGTTAAAGCAAAAATTGTATCTATTGCCATTTTTAGAATTTTTTTTCCCGTACGGAACATGGACAGTAGATTTTGTCCACTATTTTTTACAGTGTAGTCACGTTAGGAAGGGATCACTTTACTATCAGTATGGAGAGGAGAGATGAATACAGCAACCAGAAACTGCACATATGCCATATAAGTATCATATTAAGACAGACTTGAAAAAATACAGACCTGTCCTTATAATTAAATGGTAATTAACTCATCTGTAACAGTTTTGTCTCGAATGAGTGCACTAGTATATTTGCTCAGGGAGGGATGAAAAGTGTACCATCACTGATCCTCACTGATGAAAATACAGTGTATTTGATTGTATTTCCATTCAAGAGTTGTAGACTATTCAGTTAACTGTTGTTTTCCTCATCTCCTTTCCTCCATGTGTAGCTATGGAGGTGCTGTGCCTGCCCACAGACTTACTCTGTCATATCTTGTTGTTTCTCTCCTCAGGCCACAGCAGCTTCTGTTCCCCTCATTATTCCACTCTGCATGGGTTTGATCCCACGGCCCTGCCAGGCTGTTTCTTACACAAGACTTTACTTTCTTTCTTTCCATTCACATACCTACAAAATGCAGCAATGAATAAGCCTGTATCTTCATATTTCCAGGCCAGCTGACTGCCAGTGGACCCATCAGCCACCAGGTCTGTGGGCATGACTGCTGCCTGCTTGAGGAAAGACGCTGGTCTAAGTTTTTTTTTTCATAGTTACCCAAACAAACAAGTGTGTTATGACATAATTATATCTAGACTCCAGTATTAAGCCAGCTAGATGCAGACAAGGCATTCTTGGCTCCAGCACTTTAGTCTTTGTGTGAGAGGGAGTTCCTGCTTGTGGAAGTGACTTTTTCTTCCTCTTCTGTATAAAGAATCTATTACGGATGTACAAATGAATATTTTTTATTATTTCATCCTTATTACAACAAATACTGTATTTGTATCCAAGAGAAAACTTTGGCAAAAAAAAGAGTCGCTGTGAATAACCACATAGCATACTGTATATTACAAGTTACGTGATTTTTTTTTTTTCAGTCTGTGTAAGGGTGTTGGAAATTTTTTTTTCAGTCTGTGTAAGGGTGTTGGAAATTTAAGGGCTCCTCATATATGTCATGCATTTCAAATCATGATGAATGTGTTGAGATAGATCAGAAGTGAGTTAGACTTCCGCGATATGAAAGTTTCTTCTAGTAAAATGGATTCAAGCCACTCTAAAATCTGATCGGAAACCTTTAGTTTTTTTTTTTTTAAAGCATATCATGATAGGAGGTTTTACACACTGAAGCACCCATCTAATGTATCTTTGCACAGGCCTGACATGTAGTTAGACACTTAGAGTTACTTCTCTTCTGTCCATTTAAATGTGAAGTTTAAAGGAAATATTAAAAGATAGACTTCTCATTTGACACAACCATGAACACCACTGCATTTTTGCACAATATGTATCACTAGTTATAGTGTCTGACGACAGGTCATTTATTTTCTGTTTGTAGATGACCAACACTTTGTTGCTCTACACATGCATGTCTAAAAGAGATACTGGCCTCAATAACAGGGTTTTTCAAAACTCGTTACTACTCGCCACACGTTGAGTTAAGCCTTGACTGTGCATAGAACATAGAAACCTTGAGACAAAGTCAAGACAGTGGGATGCTACTTTTCATACTTTGTAAAAAAAAGAAATAAAAATAAGTACAAAAAAAAGAAATAAAAAAATAATATTCAACTGTCTAGGAGCTAGTCTTCAAAAGGATTTTAATATGGTTGACTGCGTTTCATTAAATGTATGGTGGGGTGGTTACTTGAGAATTTAATCTGTTGTAGAACCATGAATACCTGCTTGAAGAAATGCATATTAATTCTCTGGATCACAAAAGATAATCAATAACCATTCGAAAGTAAGATATTAGTCCTCATCACTGGTTGCAGGCAACAGTTTAAAGGGTTAACTTAATGATAAATATTCCTCTGGGAAACTTCCTAGAGATGAGTTGAATCGTGCAATACTGTACAGAACTGTGAGAACTCACACAATTGCAATACATGGATGACCATAGGAATGTAGGAAACAGCAACTGTGAGTGGTGGACTGGAACACACCATGGTAAGATGCACTGCAGAAGGATAGTGTTAGCATGGGAGTCTAAAAGCCCTGCAAGCTCTTTACTCTGGGTCGGACAAAAGCTTCAACCTGTAGTTTCAGTTTTAGGGAAATGCACACCAGCTATGCTTCAGCTCAGTCAAAGCTAAGGCGACTATGTGTGTAGCCCTGTAGCTAAACCGTAAACTCTTAAAGCAGAACTATAAATTCAGCTTTAGGAAGGCTTTTTTTTTCGCACAGAAAAGCTGGACATTGTGTCCCCTCTGTGTATCTAAAAGGCCGATTCAGACCAAAAAGATTTGAACTGACTGAGCAACCAGCCGACCAGCAACTTCCTCGTCAGAGCTACACGGCGCTGCTAGCGAGGCTGAAAGGGTAGCGTTTTGCATTAGCTTTCTGAAAAGGGCCTTGCATTTTCTCGATCATGCACTTTTGAATCTGTTGTGTACCGCTACTGCAACTTATTATGACTCCAATCAGTACAATGTTCTTATTATCAATATTAGAACTGCTGAATTCATAATGCTGTAACGTTGCATTGCGATCGGCTACAGTGTGATTCTGCAAAAGTCAGAAAAGCAATTGCTCGGACATAGACAAGACTACAATTGAGGGTCTTTTTTCTGCATTAAGTAACACGCTAAGAAAGACTAGCTCGTAGCTGTGTTCATATTGTGTAGATTAACAAAGACATTATATTGGATTTGCCAAATTAAAAAGCTAATGCAAAGTGCCCCTTGCAGGTTAACGTCTTTATAGCAGACACTCCTTCTTTGTGCATACTTTGGGTAGAAGGGAGAACAAACAAGCTGTGGTGTATAACAAGTGAAATTGCACTAAAAATCACAGTTGTATGATATTTGAGAGTACATTTTAGACATAGCATTTATTCTTGTTCCTCATGATAATATGAGTGTTAATGATTTTTTTTTTTTTCAAGGAGTGATGAATACACACATTCAGTTGCTGTTGTGTTCTTAATTTATTCTGTTTTCCATTTTAATCATTTGCACTGGAAATGAACGGATGTGTGTTCAAATGGCATTTATGCTTGTCAGGATTGCATATAGATAAGGAAGTATTTTTGTTAACTGAGTGAAAAGATCTCTGCTGTAACAAAGCCTGGCATCCCAAAAGCACTTCTTCACTACCAACGGATACAACAATACATCAGCATATTGAAACATATATTGACAGCAAAACCCTTTCTTGTTACAACAAAGTACAGCTGCTGTCAATAAAGACATACAGGCAATCTTAGTGCTTCGATCCTTTTGAAAGTGGGCCACAACCTGCTAAAAATGTGAATTGTTTTTTGCAAAGACTAAAGTGTATTGTTACAGAGAGTCAACGAAATTGAGCATGTATTCCACCTGTGTATATTATATTTTAACTTGTTAAAACAAATAAAAGTGAAAGAAAGAAGACTGAGAGACATTTTTTTATTACTTCCTTTGAATTGGTATTTGAATTGTTGTACATTTACTGTCTGCAAATGCATGTCCTTGCGTATCCAATTAACAATGCAAGGTCCATCTTAGCAACTGTAACAGGGGACCGCAGCCCGGTCAATATACCAAGAGGTGGAGAGGGGATGTGTTGGTTTTTTTTGTCTTTGCAAAATTAAAAATGTAATGTAAGCTACTAAAATTAGCCTGGCAGTAGTTAACAGTAGTAACTTTTCTTAAATAAATGACAATGTGAGGCATAGGAGGAATTTAAAATAGTAGTGTAGTGTTAAAATCTATTTTATTGTGAGACAAACATTTCAGCTTCATCAGATGACCCTCATGAATAGATGTATTAAGTAACCTATTTATTATATATGATTATGTTCCCTCATAATGTTGCCAAGAGCATGTTTGAATTCAAAAGGTCAGCAGCAGAACGTTTTTAAACATGTGAACACATTTTTATGATTCCATCCAGCTTTTCTAGTTCTATGTATTTCTTGTAGAACTGCAAAAAAAATTAAATAAATAAATAAAAAAGCAAATACTTAACTACAACTGCATCTGTTGTGGTTTTAGGTTCTAGGTTTAAACTGCCTGACACATTGTGAATGGTGTCAGTAATGAAATAGATTGTTCAAGATAACTGCCATCACCTCCATCTTATAAAAACAAAAAACACTCATGTTGAGGACACATTTCACCCGCATACAGTAGTCAGACTGTAGAGTTTGGCCTACAGATGTTTGTATATCCGTCTGTTATATTCTGGTTTATACTTCTGCCTGTTGTATTTTCCTTCTCTGCCGTTATTTTATTCCTTTAATTGCCTTTTCATTTTACATGATCTATATTGATGTTACTTTAAACTCTAATGGACAAAACCCATTTTTGAGTAGCAATTAAGAAATAAAGTTATTTTCTTCAAACATGAGGCTGTACAACAGAGACTGAGGTCTGTAATAACCAGCACACACTGGCTGGGAAAAAAAGGTTCCACAAAACGTTTTCACGTAGGAATTCCAATTATCTTCTGTCCTCTATGTGGCACAAATAACCAGCACTTTAGAAAAGGCCAACTTCGACTGTATCGTGTCCTGGGTTAGATAAAGCTGCAATTGTGGTCCTTTCACAAAGCTCGTTCCCAAGGCTGCCAGAGTGCTTTGCAAATATATATTTAGCAAACGGTTGGTACGGTCATTTTGTGTGAAAAGACAATTTTGGTTAAATATTTAATCTCGAGGGTAAGAACCAGTCTTTTTTAGAATCTGTTGAGAGACACATGCTAACATGCTACATGTTCAGGTTAGCGCTGTCTGATAGCTGCAGCAAACAAATCCATATCATCAGCTTGAGTTGGACTTAAGAGTACTAAAAATAGTTTATTTGTCTCTGAAGCCTCATATTAGCTTCAGATTATATATACAGACTTTTTAATTATGTTTTGCACATGAATAAGATTACATTGATATTGCTCAAAAAAGGGACCTTTTTGCAGCCAGTGTGCGCAGGAGGACCAAATAAAGGTGTGAGTGTTTTTCAATGTGATAGGATCATTTCAGTATTAAAGAAAATGCGAACCTAATCTTTAAAGTGTATTGAAAAGTAATAAATTCTAGTTTTAGAAAGCAGTCATTCATTCAAAAATGTGACATAATACATGTGGTACATTTTGGCACATAATGACTTGTTTAGTACTCGAAACACAACGTTTAGGACTTGGACTTGACCTGGGCAAAGACTTGTGACTTGTATTGCAAAGACTTTGACCTGTGATTGATGGCCACTAGCTGACAGCATAGCTGTTACGAACAGTCACTGACACATCTTTGTTTTGCCACAGGTCCATCTGGTAGTGCTCTCACTTCAATTTCTTACCAGAAAAACTGAAATTTTCTCATATTCTGTAACCATAGTATGTTGCTTCATAACTCAAAAAAATACAAAACATGTACAGACGCCTTCTTGTGCATTTTTAGAACAAATGTTCCTTTCCACAAAATATGAAGTCAAAGTGACAATATGTTTGGAATATGCCAACCCTACATACTTCACAGGGTAGTGTTTTGATGTGTTTTGAAGATGCCATTCATTTGAAAATCATATTAATAAGGCACAACTACTTATACTGTGAATTTTACTCCGTGAATTTTCAGGGCCTTACTTGTGTGTGTGTGTGTGTGTGTGTGTGTGTGTGTGTGTCCGTTGTGTGTGTCCGTTGTGTACACACACACATACAGGAAACATAGCTGCTATAAAAATCATTATCTCTCGTCTCAACGTGTGTCTCTCAGGTTCCCTTTGTCTCCGCTGCTCTCCAGTTACATATTCCATTTGTGAATCCTCCAAATTAGATTTCAGCCCTTTTACCCACCCGTCAACCAAAGAGTGTAAAATCATTGTCTAAAATATTCTCACAACAATGATGTCAGAGAAAACGTTGCTTTCTCGGCACAATGCAGTGGCAGTCAGTATAAAGCAAGATAAGTGCAGTTTCCCACAACAAGGTTAGACCGAATATCACTGTGGAAGAAAGATGTTATTCCTTTCTTTTTTTTGCAATTTCTAATTTAAAACTTGTCATTAGTCTAGTTTTTAATGATTCTAATCCTTTTGTTGTAGATGCTGCTGCTGTTTGTTTTCATAAAATCAATCTTTCCTGAGGTCAGCCTCATTTTCTGTTATTATTGCTGCTGTTTATATTTACTTCTTTTAAAAGCCTATTATTAATCCTAAAAAATCCTGCCATTCATGTCTGCCCCACAGGATGATTCACACAACGAAACCTTTGAATTTTTTTCTACCATCTTAATATTTCAAATTGAACTAGTTTGCTAGAGCGGTAGCAGTATGGCAAAAATATTTATGTAAAGTAGTGCGACTTGAAGATGGCGTTATCTAAAGTTTGCGGGTTTAGATTTGATAAAATCATACCTAAGCAATTAAGGCTTTTAGAAAGCTCTAATGCTTTCGATTCTCCTTGTTTTACACAAGGACTCTATCTAATTTATTTCCCTTTTCTTTGTGTTATTCTTGCAGTTTTTCATGTTATGTAACCCGCATGTCTGGCCTTGAAGTCGTTACATTTATGACATTTAGCTGATAATGTTTTATATATATTACACATACTAAAGTTGTGGTGGATGTGAAACCTGATTATGTAGGCAGATATTAGGATCTTCTTCATTTTGAAGGTGAACTTTACCTTGAGGAATCAATCTTTGTAGCTTATAGTATAACTTATGATTGGACGGTGGTTACAATTCATGCTAAAATCTACAAAAAATTGGTAAAAAAATAACACAGGATGGCCACATTATTAAACCTGTGATTTTGGTTTGGCCACTTGTGGGCAGCGCACAAGCTGTAAATACAACAATATATCTGCAATAATAATTGTCAAACTGACAAACAATACAGAAGTGAAGCAAACAAAACAAACAATAAACAACAAGAAGAAAAAAACATTTTTAAATAAGAAGAAACAAACATAGAAAACCAAGAAGGCTATATGACAAACAGGTTGGATACTGCACACATGTGTGAACATTAAGTAAATGTAGATATACTGTATACACACATGCATTCATACCTACAAAGATATATACACATACATATATACATAGTCTACACACACACATCCATCTACCCATACATTAGTTCACCTACAAATGCAAACTGTATATATGTGTGTGCAAACACACCCAATCCTATGTGTTTAATACAGGGAGTGATTATATCATGATCATTATAATCATTATATCTTGTTAAAGTTTTCATGATGAAGTTATTGTATTTTATTTTCTTGTCAGATTTAGTGTGTTAGTCAGGGTCATGTTTAGTATAGTCCAGTCTTACGTCCAGTCTTAAGTCCAGTCTTAAGTCCAGTCTTAAGTCCAGTCTTACGTCCAGTCTTATATCCAGTCTTATGTCCAGTCTTACGTCCAGTCTTAAGTCCAGTCTTACGTCCAGTCTTACGTCCAGTCTTAAGTCCAGTCTTAAGTCCAG
>CALSCE010010634.1:5660436-5683642 GCA_943593645.1 Bovichtus variegatus
ACGTCCACTTACGTCCAGTCTTACGTCCAGTCTTAAGTCCAGTCTTACGTCCAGTCTTAAGTCCAGTCTTAAGTCCAGTCTTATGTCCAGTCTTATGTCCAGTCTTATGTCCAGTCTTGTCAGTCACTGTCTGTCATTGCACTTCCTGTTTTATTTTGTACTTGCCTCTCAGATCCCTTTACTTCCTGCCTTTGTGTGGTTTCCCGCCATCGTCAGCGTCTGCCCCGCCCTGATTGTTTCCACCTGTGCCCACTCACCTCATGTATAAATAGTCCCGTCTCCTCTTGTCTTGTGTCAGTTGTCTTGTTATGTCTTTGTGTCATGAGCAGGGTATCAGCAGTATTTTGGAATTGTTTTGATATATCCTCCTTGTGAGCGTTTTGTTTGTACTACTTTTTTTGCAAGTAAAGTATTTTATTTTACACTTTACATCTGTCTCTGGTGTCGTGCCTTTGAGTCCTCCTACCCTGTGTCTGAGGTTGTGACAGATTATCGTCATGTAAAATCGGCTTTTCTCAAACATATCTTCCACTTCTCTTACTTTGTGAGTCACTCTCTGAGTTTTACTTCTTGAATCACACTTTTCCAATGTCTTAACTCGGAGGGTGTTTTCCCGCCCTTTGTTATTTGTTTCAGTGCTGGGACTGTGAATAGATCATTTTCATCTTTACTAAGATCAGTCGTAGGTTGTCTATAGAAATCCTTTCGAAAGTTAAAGACGTCATACCAAAATGTGTTTTATAATTTAGCATGAAAGAAGATGTAAACATGTTTGCATTACTTTCCCCTACAGTCCCTCCAACACTGCTTAATCTTCCTTTGTAACTGAAAAATACTTTCTGGGGGGATAAAGTATCTCATCTTTATTTTCTCTCCAAATTATCTCCAAAATAAAGAATTAAATGAAGGGAATTTCATCTGTTTTCATTCATCATCTGTCATTTGTGTTCCTCCTTTGTAGTATCGGTTGTTGTTTCTTTTTTCCCGGGTTGAGATTGGGACACATTGCTCATTATATTTATACATTTTCCATTGTGATTGTTCATTATATATTTAAAAAAATGGATGACTATTCTGTATATCTTTAATCTGTTTACTTTTTAAATAACTTCTTACTTGCACGTATCTATAAAACTGATTATTTGGTATATTATAATTTTTAGAAATACTTTCAAAAGAATTTATTTCATATTCAGAACATTTGCCAGAATCTAACTAATCCCCTTTTAGTCCGTGTATTAAAGGTAATATTTATTGCATTTGGTTTAAATTCTGAGGTCCCCAGATGTTGACATTATTTCAATTTGAAGCACGGAAAACACTTATTTTTGATTACTTATTTAGATACATAATACAGTATTATGAGAACGTTCTTACTCATAGTTATCACTGTGTTTAGGTTTATGAGTCTGGTTCATTTTGACAGGATTTTAAATCCAATAATATTATTGAAAATTTTAAATACATTTTTTTTTATGTATTTATATCTTGTCATTCATTTCACACAATTCTTCTTCTTCTTCTTATAAAATTACTACTAATAATAATTATTCGTGGTGAACTGTGCACGGAACCCTACAGCCTCCACTTTCAATTATTGTGTAATTTATGCCATATCATTAGAACATGTAGTATTAATACGTGTAGTTTCTTGCAGGTGCACAGGTTTATATTTGCTGTATATGAACAGGTATTATTAGACCTTTAGAAAAAGCTCCTTCCCTCCCTACGTCCTCTTTTTCTTTCTCTTGCGTTCTTCTGGTCTCTACTGTTCACGTACAGATTGCTTTGTTTATTCTTCTTGCCTCCACATCTCCACTGTGCCCTTCTGTTCTCCTCCTGCCCCCTCTACCGTCCTCTTCCTCCTCTTCTGTATCATCGTGCATCGTTCTGCAACTCTTTTGCTCCCCACTAACTACGCAATCTCTCTTACACCCTCTTCCTCTTCCTTTTCACCTCCCCCCCCCCCCCTCCTCCTCCTCCTCCTCCCTCCTCCTCCATACTGCTGCATTATTCAGACTGAGTGCTATTTGGAATGGCTTGTGTTGTCCCAGAGTACCTCTCCTCTCTTCGCGCTCCATGGAGCATCGCTCTGGAGTTTAACCCCCTCCCTGCGAAACCCCGACTGCACCAGTAACACACACAGGCATCTGGTCAG
This sequence comes from Bovichtus variegatus, assembly GCA_943593645.1. Classification (NCBI taxonomy): domain Eukaryota; kingdom Metazoa; phylum Chordata; class Actinopteri; order Perciformes; family Bovichtidae; genus Bovichtus; species Bovichtus variegatus. The sequence continues at coordinate 5,662,595 of CALSCE010010634.1, forward strand.
ACCATGACACACACAGACAAACTCACACGCATACAGATTCCTCACATTCAGGCGTTTTTCATGCACCTACCGAGGTGAATGCAAAGAAGTTCTCGCAATTGCCATGTCACACATGCTCCTTCCTTCTCATTCTTTCTCTTTCTTCCCCAAATACCAGCCAGGGGTCCTCAGAGATCACTTAAGCAGCAGCTGCCGGCAGATGCAGGGCCAGACTACAACAGAACAAGGCGTCTTTTATTCATAACTACCAGCAGCACCGAGCTGAAGCACTTCAACTGCCGGCGCCACAGCCCCACAACACAGAGCAGGGACAAGGTTCTGCTCCGACGACAAAAATGGAAACAAGAGGAAGCATCCCTGCATATTTAATCTTTTAAATAAGCATGGAGGTCTGAATTGAAAAGACAAAGGGGTACAAAGAGTCGCTGAAGAGTCCCTTCACTGGAAGATCCTGCATCTTTAGTGACGTGTAGAAGTAAAGGAGGAAGTACAGATATGAGAGGGAGGTGAGAAGATTTTTAAAAAAGGTTGCTGAAATAAGCAATTGTCCACTTTTAAGACGTATAATACGGGGTGCAGAAACTGGTTTTCAATGAAAAATACATAGTGATGAAGTGTATATGAAGGTCAGGAGTGTAAAATCACAACTGTTCTGGGAGAGACAGAAAACCCTTTGTGCTGCTTTCCCGAAAACATTTGCCGCTTAAAGTGTCTCCCGGAGTGTTTTGGCGATCGTCTCCATCGAGTTTTCTCTTTTTTATCACTGAAATGGCCTCTGTGGCACCTCAAATATGCCTCTGTTCCGGGAACACGATTAACAGATATGAGCAATGAATGTTCTTGGAATATTTAGGTTTAGAGGTAGTGGTGGCAGTGATCATGTGAATGGGCCATGAGGGTTGAAACTCTTCTGCATTTTTCATGCAAAATGTCTTTTTATATCCGAGTTGTGAGTACGCAGGTTAGTGAAGTGTAGTTACTGACGTCAAACAAGACTGAGACACGGGATCTGTGATGATTTATATTTCCTTACAAAAGGTCGAGATCTTAAGAGACAGAACTAATGAATGTATCTACTGTCATTGTAGTCATTGAGCTCACAGTATGAATCACTGGCAGCCGTACACATTGTCCACAGTAACCCCAGGTCAAATGTGGGTTTAATTTGGTTGCTAACTTTTTTCACAAAACAGAACGTATCCCTAAAAATAATAAAATCTCTTAGCAACTGAAATAAATTGAAAAAAAATCTTATACAAGGCCTATTTTTGTAAACTCTCTTTCCACACCAAGTATTAAAGAAGCCACTGCTATTTTAATGCATTGCAGTTAAAGCAGCTGGGGGATTTGTTCACTGTCTATAAATCTCAATTTGGAGCCTCAATAACTTGCTTATCCATACAAAACAAAAAAAAAAAGTCACAAATAAAAGTGAAGGAATGACTTTCCCATTATTGTGTGGCTTTGGGTCAGCAGCACTGTCAGGTGGAGCTTTCTCAGCATAAATTCAAATTACAGAGCAAAAGCTGTTCCTCTTACACTGACAGTGAGTTCATAAACATGTCTCATAACTTTTACATTTTCCTTTCACCATTAGGAAAATATGGAAACTTACCTTGGTGAAATGTGAAAGGTGAATGTCATTAATGGGCAAAGAGATATCTGTGACAGCAGACAATACACTTGAGGCTTCTCTTCACGCGGCATCTAATGTCTACGCATGTTGCTCTTTGCATTGATTGTACTCCTGTATTCTTCTTTAATCTCCTTATTTTAAACTTGCCCAAATGAGAGCTCTATCAACGTGACCTTTGCTCGTCTTTTATGAATGTACAACAATATAGATCTGAAGGTTTGGGGGTGTGTCCTTTTCGCTGCCTTAGCCAATCGCACTGACTGCCCAGAAGGCTTTGCAGTAAAATGTATTCAGTGCAATAAAAATAAGGTCTAGACACCAACTGTAGCTCTCAGCTGATGAAACAAATCCTAAAATACTCACATACTAATTGCAGACTCACCACTTTGAATAACATGATGACAAGAAAATCTTCACCAACAAAACTAGCTTCTGTTTTTCTTCACACTTGGCTCTTTATATTAAAAACCAACCCTGACCCAAGCCCTGACCTGGTACTTGCCCAATGCATTCTGGGAAAGGCTCCAACCCAAGGACTCTGAACATGTAAAGCAGTAAAGGATGGATAAATATATCATTGTGATTATTTTTTTTAAATACACGTAGTATTAATATTGAAAGTTTCATGTAATATAAAAATGTAATATTTAATATTCAACAGTAGTGTTTATATGTGTACCATTTTAAATCCTCAAAGTGCATGTACTGTATTTGGCTGCATCGACGAAGTGAAAGCTTGAACCACCTCTCACCCTTTACCCCACATTTGGAGAGGAAGGGAACTTGTCACGACAGTTCATGAAATCCATTTTGCCTGCATTTTTTATATTATTTTAATTTAAAATAACATGAAAAATGGATTGTGACATCAAAAATGTATGGAAACTATTAATTTTATTTAAAAGGCTCTGACTCTGACACACATTGGTACAAATCCCAGCAGTCTAAAGCTGAAAGCTCAGTATATGATAGATTTCTGCTTTTTTTTTTTTTTTTTTGTATTTGCAAATATACATTTCAGAGTGACATTTTATTTGAATACAGTAAGTAGCATATTTCTTATTAAAGGATAATATATATTTACATTATGCCAAACACACTGTGAACCTAATCAATTTTTTTTTGCCGCTTTTATAAAAATGTTTAACAACTTTTCCTCTTCTTCTGTATGCTCTTACTTTTATTACATAACTAACCTACTGTACTCTACTAACTTGAGCTACACAATTAAACATGATGAACTACACCATAATATGTTCTACTTAAATCAAGATGGTCCTCACAATAACACAGAAAGTACACACACAAATACGCACTTATCTCCATTGACTGTTTGCTGTTTTGTGCGGATTAAGAGGGATTACACTCCACGGACACATGCTTCAGTGCCTTTTGGGGTTTGTGTTAGAGTGTGTGTATTTTATTTAGTGTTATTGTGAGTTCCAGCCTTTAGCAGTTTGTATATGACTGCAGACAGCTTGTGTTTATATTTGGCAGTCTGGGTCATGTCTATAGGTTGGTAGTGAGGGGTCTGCAGATGACAGCGGCGTCCTAAACAAAGGCTAAAGTACCTACAGGTTTCCGCAGTTATTGGCAGTCACCATATTTGGAGAAAATAACGCTGGTGTCCTGTGAAAATCTTGAATTTTTCATATGATATATACAAGATCTAAGAAAAACTGCTTTGTCTTGGGTGACATGTATCGATATATTAAAGTAGTGAAGTGTGTGTGTGTGTGTGTGTGTGTGTGTGTGTGTGTGTAATGTGTTTTCAAGTTAATGTGTGCACCAGTTGCTGCAAAAAGGCCTGTAAGATCAAGATTGAACACATGGTATTACAACCACAGAAGAGCATATACTAATATAAAATCCTCACTTTGATCCAAGTGTTATCACAAGGCCATGTAGGCTAATACTGCAGTAAAATTTGTGGGCAGGATCCTCTTCAGAAGCTCTCAGCGATAAATGTTTACATGAGGGCTTTTGTCCACCATTTATGTGATTTTATGGTTTGAGTCTCTTTCTTGCTGGAATATCTTTACACTGCCACAACTGCATGTTCAAAGTCTGCAGGACAACTTTTATTTTGGTCAGTGGCGGCAGATTTCCTTTCATGTTGGTCATGGCTAAAGGCCTATATTTTACGTTTCTCTTTTTCTTTATCTCCCTTGATGCTATGTCTCTCGTTCCTAAAAAATGAGTGCCTCTTGAGAAAAACTGCCCTCAAAGTCTCTGTTTTTGCTTTTAATTTAGGTCTGGAAAATGAAAGGAAAATTCTGCTATTTGTCAACCATGTCTTATTCTCATAATTGTGGCTGTTGTGACTGTGCTAACTTTGCACTTGTTACCAAAGTTGTAGAGACTCTGGCCAAACAACATAATGAGGTAAGCAGTGCGAGTCTCTTTAAGCTTTCTAAAATGAAAAAAAAAAACATTACATAAATCATTTCAAATGCCAGCCAGTAAAAGTTAACCCAGAAATTAGCACCTTGGATTAGCTATTTTTGCTAACTGCATAGGGATCCTTAAAGGGCGACCGACCTGCTAACAAAGCTACCTGTTTGTGGTATCTATCTATCATTCTTCACACAAGTTATTGTGCGAAGAACGATAAATAGATTAAAAACAATGTGCGCTTATCGCCGTTTGCCGGATCCTAGCTTGTTGCCCTCTCCTTTGACACCAGGCTTTGCCCCGCCTTTGGTCAGCAATTAACAGTTTTGCCTCAGACACTTGACTCGTATGGCTGGTTTGTTTCAGCCTTAAATCAACAGGGACTCACAGCCTCACACATGAACCGGCTATGCAGCTAGCTTGACTAGCTGCTACGTTGCCGTGGAAGTACTGCAAGATCCATCTGCAGTTAGTTGAAAATGCTAAGTTCTGTAGCCACTTTTTCAAGCCTTGTTTTGTGACCTAGTATTGACTTTGCCTTGTTATTCCAGATGACTCGGTGCCAGTACTTTTTGAATTTTTAACCTCTGCCTTTCCAATTCATTGCTTGACTTTTGTCGTTAAAAATCACTAAAGCGATTTCTGTGTTTGTCTGCTTCTGAATCCTCTCCACACTGCGAGAGCTCTAGGAGGCTGACACTGCTCGCCCTGATGTTCTTTGTTTTACTGGTTTCCCAAATCTCTACAACAGAGGTGGCAAGTGCAAAGTCTTTATAACCCATAGTCCGAACAACCACAATTATGGGAATAAGACGAAGGTTGAAAAACACAAGAATTTCTCTTTGAAGGGGCAACATGACCAGAATTTTGGTTAAAAAATTTCAAAAAAAGAATTTCAATGATTGGAAACAAGAATTTGAAGAAGCACCGGTTTTAATATTATGTCAAAGGAGGTTATTTATAGTGTTGTAGAGATGTCTACTGAAATGAGCATGCTATGACAGACCTGTCTCAAGAGACAATTGTGAGCCACTGTAGCATCCAGTCTGCCCCTCAGTCCAACATGAGAGCACGAGGAAGTAGAGCTACCCAAGGGCTTGTCAATCACGTTGCAGATACAGGGTCCTTCTAACCTTCAGTTAGCTCGAATTCAGCCAGCAATACAAACGCCAGCACCAAGGGTCTGGTCCCAGGGGACTGCCCCAACTCCAGCAAGCTTTCTGTTGCTGCCACTACACAGGTTAGATCCAGTGCTCCACCAGCCCCCTGTGACTCGCTGAGGTTTGTGCCGGGGGCAGCCTGTCTTGTAGCTACAAAAAGCTGCAATGGAAGATGGTCTATTTGTGAAAGATATGCATGTTATACTGTTTTGAAAACACGGGGTCTTCAGCTTTCAGAACCTGTAAACCAACTGTATGTTGTCCAAAGAAAAATTTGTGATTACAAGGTATTTTAATAATGAAGTCATACAAAAGATCAGTTATATTCTCTCGATAGTCTACAATAACATGCTTGGTATCGCTGGAAACAAGAAATTCCAGCCTTTCAAATGCACCGGAAGGTCCCTCAAATGGATACACCACAGCAGTCGCCATTAACTGGCACACGAGGCATCAAACTTCACATTTTACAGTCACGCTGAAATAAATCTATGCTCTTGCCAAAATATTTCACCAGGGCATGTGTTATTTTCACCCAAAAAACGGCAGATTTGAATGATTTAAGCTTCTACGATGAAATGTGGCATGCTGGTAAGTCAGCGGGAGGGAGAGGGAGGAGATAGCAGCAATCTTGGTGACGTTTGTCTGACATTGACGGGTGGAGGCTCTGGCTGTTTGTGGCCCTCTGATGGCTGGCTGCATTGAGGCATATATTGTTGCACTTGCTATGAATGTGACGTGGATATGTTATACAGCTCTGTGGAGCCAGGTAGTCTCCATTTATCTGCCTGTATAGCATTGAACTCTTCAGTCAAATATAAATATTGACCAATACTTTCTGTATTTTCAACAAATGTACAGTCCCAGTTGTAGTAAAGAGTAGGAGAGTGCATTCAGATGCATCATTATCCATGGGATCTTTGTTATAATGGTGATATTGCCTTTGAAATTTATATTACTGTATATAGGCTTAAGGTTGAGGAGCTATTCCTGATTCATTTTAGGTATGTTATTTTAGGCGGTTTTTTTTCCTAGAATAGGCTAAGGCTTAAGAAACAACTCTGTTTTTTCCCCGGGTAATTTAGAGTGGCTCTCACGAGTTTAATAGACCTTTTCTTTTCATCGACTGTTCTATCATCCCTCCATGGAAGGCCTCTCTGTATTTATTTCATGTTCAGACTACAGTAGAACAACATTTATTTTGAATACGATCATCTCCCTTTATAAGGCCCAACGTCATGTCCTAACAAGATCGATGCATTCAAATATAGTGTTGCTCTGTTTTGCGATGACTTGAGGCTGTCATCACTGGGCCAACCATTCCTTGATTTAAGTCATACCCTTTGCTGTCCAATCAGTATAAAATAAATCCCATTGTATCGAGATCAGTTTTTCTCTTTCACAGGAACAGTGCTTTTCCAATGAAACTGCTTTTTTGTAGCTGACGCTCCTTCACCAGTAACAGGGAAACACATGTCACTGCTTGTTCACAAATGTGTATTACACAGAGGGGTTTGTTTTGTCACGTAGCACTGGTAGACACGAAATAAACAATAATTTCCAAACCCACGCACCAAATACCCCACGCACAAAAGGATTAACCACATAAAACTAACAGGCAATAATATGCCTCATTAACAGCTGCAAAAGAAATACATAATCAATATTATTGTATTTCTTATGTAACCCCAAACAAAACCAGGACACAGTAGTGGTGGTTGTGTGCTGGGCAAAGATAAGTACAACCCAACTTCATCTCTGATAGATTTGGTGTTATTTAAAGAAATGTTAGTAATAGCCCCAAACTGTCCAGGCTTCTCTCAGGAAGCAGGAGTAGGCGGGTTGTTTTTGAAGGCCCACACAGTGCCGTGCCCCCAGATCAGTCATGGCTTTGGTGCTTTGTTTGATTGTTTACAACTGTAATAACTACTACTCTAAAATGGAAACCTTTGTAGAGAGAGCAGTGAAATGTTATTCTTGCTCAGCACCTTGTAATTGCAAGGCCATATCAAGGTGAGAATACCCTGATACTTATGCTGATCAGGAAGTGTTCAGGAACTTAATCTGGGAACATGAGGTTGTGGCAAAGTCTGATTGGCTGAAGGGAAAAGTGTGAAGGCCATTAATCAGCTGATAAAGTTTGAAGAAGCGGGTTCACCACTTTGGTCCAGACTGAAATACCCCAACTTCCTACAGAATTTGGTGACCTGACGTTTTCTCAGATTTAAGTTTTTTTCACTTATAATATCTTGACAATTATTCGATAGATTGCCAGTAAATTTGATAAAGACATTCTTGGTCTGTCCATCAAGTACTTAAGATCTTGAAATTTCACAGGATGAACAAAAACCTGCTGTTGCTGCTACAGACACAGTCAGGGGATCATCAGAGTCATTAAAAAAAGCATTATTTGGGCACCAACAATGTCTGTATCAAATTTGAAGGCATGACCCTCACTGCTCTGCCTCTGGTCAACTTGATATTCTTACCCTAACCCTAACTAATTTCACTCCTCATGCCTAAACCTTACCAACCCAACCAACGAGGGCAATGAGTAACCAGAGGGGGGGCCAGGAAAAAAAATCAGGAAGGTCCGATGACCTCATTCTGCATAATAATTAGCAATGTGCTTCTGTTTGTTGCACAGAGAGAGTATTTTCAGAGCAATAGGTGTATGTTTTCGAGATAACGGGCTGTCGGTCCAATGGGACATTTTTCGGACTATTGGGGTTTTGGAATAATGTGCTGTTGGAACAATGGGCAGTCCCCAGACCAGCAACTCTCATGTTCTGGGAGGTAAAATTCCTGTTTTTGTCAATGGAGTCTGATGGCTTTGAAGAGAGCATAGATAACGGCTTCAGTTTCCCGCGGGAAAGGGGCTTTCTGACAGCAAGGTAAAGCGGCTAAAATATATTTTGCTGCTGCCCCTGTTCACAGCAGTACATTACTTACTGTGCTGGTACTGGGGGCCTGCAGACCGCTGTCTACTGTAGCACTTCAAAAGATCCAAACTATCCCTTTAATCAAATTTGTTTCCTTTCCTGATTGAGGCAGAGGTCAAATAATTCAAATCTTTCAACATGGTCATTTACAGAACTGAGCCACTGCAACAAAAAGGTACTGAAATTGTTTCCACAGCTGGAAGACCTTTCTTACTGCCACCGTCAGAAGAAAGCAACCAGTACATACAGTATCTCCTGAACAGTCTGTAACAGTCTGTTATTTGCTACGATAACCAGGAATACCGTAACGCTCATAAAAACCTGTTGAGGTTAATCATGAAAGGCTGAATTTGGTCATTTGTAACAATGGTACTCAATATTCAGATCAAGGCAAAACAGTGTTATTTTCTGGTGTGGCTGTTTTGCCTTGTTGATAAAATGGTAGCGCTCTTCTTTCACTGTGGATATTGGTATCACAATGAATACATTATACCAATTTGTTTTTGCTTTTATCATTTAGTTTACTTTAATACAAATGATTTATCTTGAAACAGGGAACAGCACTCAGTTACATCATTTAATTTATTTAATTGTGGCATTAAATGTTACAAATATTGAAAATAGCTTGGAAATGAAATGATAATCCTTGTGCCGGTAATCACTTTAACTATGAAGATTATTTTTTGTATGTAGGAGCATTAAGCACAAATGTACCCCCACTGTTAGGGCAACATAGCAACACACACACACGCTCACAATCATCAGATGTATTGCCAGTGGATGTTGTTCAATCAAATCAATTCCCAGCACCTCACACTACCAATTCGGAAGCTTTTATATAATGATTAAAAAACAAATAATTTTTGCCTGACATTTTAGGCACATACATTACAAACACATTGATTTAGCTCGTCCTGCTCACTACAGCAGTGACAGAGAAATACATGGACTTTAATGCAATATTTGTATTTTAAAAAATATGTTTATTTACATTCTTGCCAAAAGCTGGATGAGAAGATCAATAACGCTTTAACATCTAAAGATGGTTAATGAACGGTGACAAGATCCAGCGCCACTAAATCAAATTATTTAAATGTTACCATTTAGTCCTTACAAAAGCCTAAGTGTTAACACGACAAGTTGTGTGTGTGTGTGTGGGACCATTTCCTGGTGGGTAGCAGCGACTTCCTGGGAAACTCACGGTGAAGGTCGTGGAGTAATACCTTAAACCTTTTATACATATCCATTACGTTCGTATTTTATACAGTCTATGGTCCCAACACATAATGCGTGCTTATTGTAAATATCATATTATGAGCATGTAATACAAGTTCATCCTGTTTCAATATCCTGTTGACCTGAGTTTTTTCTGGATTGTTTCTATCCATGTCAATGCAGCTGATGCAGCTTTCTGTTGTGGGCAATTTTTCAGTACATTTTCAAGTCTCTCACCTCCCTTTTACCCTCTTCAATGTCTGTTTAGTTTATTTACTCAGTACTGCTGTCAGTGTATAAGATGTCATCATTAAGAACATCATGTTGTCTCTTCCTGCCTCTGCACCGCTCCATATCATTTCCCCTTTTTCCACTCATCACTTCCTCTTTCAGCTTCGTCTTTTTTTGCCCTCACATTATTCTGACCTTATTTGATCCGGCTCTTCCCATCTTTAAACACGGTTCTTTGAAAGCCGCAGAATGCAAATGACAAATGCAAATGACATCCTGACATATCCAGTTAGCCCTCATCCTACACCTTTCACCCAACCTCTGTGCTTTTACTTGATGCAGATGAAAAGTGTTCTATAAACATTTATGCACTTTTATTTATTTATTTATTTTTTAAATAACGCATGGTTCTTTGCTTTCTTTGGTGGGGCTATAACACGGTATTGCAGGTTATCGCAGTAAAAGTACTTAATTGCCCTGCTTCCCTTTGTTAGGCCTCCTTAGGCTACTCCTGTCAAGCTCTTCTTTCTTGCATGAAGTTCAATGCTAATAGGGGCACATTTTTACCACTGTGAACTTTTCTTAGTGAAGATGGGTCATTGATTTCAAACAGGGGAAGACGAAGAGCAGTCTTCTCATTTCTAACTGGCGATCGTCTGCTTGTGGATTTGGTCTCTAGCAAGTTCACTAAGCTAACGTTGCAGACGCGTTTTGAACAGATTATACATGATATCATGCTAAAAGGCTGAGGTTAACGGGTCCCTGGTTAAAAGTCAGCATCCTCAGAAGAAACAGCGTTGTTCTTGTGTTGCATTGTAGAGCTAGTTAGTCCTTGCATGATTTAAAAAAAGTAAGATCAGACTGTACTTTTGCTCTCACATGATCTCTGTGTGGCTGCTTAGCTTACTTATTTAGCATTAACTGCTTTAGTTAGCTAGTCAGCCGGATATGCTAATGATTACATGTTAAATTATCAAGGATTCAAAAACACTGTTCAATCCATTTCCTACACTTTTTCCTGCGGGTCATCCATCATCAGTGACAAAAGTAATCTTTTCAACTATCAAGATGAATGATGGTGTTTGTAATGTGCTAACACACAATGACGTGCCATTTTAAATTCTCTCGGCAAACAAGAGTTAAACGGGTTGAAATACTAACAAAATACTGCCTGCTGCCTGCACTGGGGTCTCATTTATTGTGTTGCAGAATATTGTTTTAGTTTCTTTAGTTTCAGTCCTCATTAGTGGATTCCACCCTGAGGCTGAGGCAACATAGTTCTTACTCTCTGATAGGAAGACTTGCATCACATCACTGTTGATAGTGTGTGTGTGTGTGTGTGTTTGCGCTCTGCTTGTGTAACAGTAACGACAACCTGTGTTTGTTAACGGACTGACCAGATGTAACAAAGGAAGGAAAAGGAGACAGAAGGTGCCCTAACTGCAACTGTGCCTCAATATCAGTGAATATGCTTGTATGCTACTTCCTGTAGATATAAAAGCATTCATACACTTCCATGTATATAATGCATATATGGGATGCTTCATAAAAAGCTCCCAAATTGAGCTCAAAAATACTCCAGATGCAGAATAAGCAGTTTCAGTTTTAAATCATTTTATTCTGAACATATTTTGGTAGCTACTTTACTGTGATATGATGTACCCTAAGCTATGCATAGCCATGTCTTGAGAATACTTTATGTTGTTGCCATATGGCAACAATCATTTTATGTCAATTTTACTAAAAGGCAGTAATATATCATTCATGTTTTACTGTTTGGTTGTGAATAGGGGGTCTTCTACTTTGATATAACAAATAATTGACAACATCACATGAGCAGGAAATACTGTTTGCACTTCCTTTTTCTATGGACACGTGACACTGAGAAGGTCAAGATCTGAGGGCTCCCAAAGTTAGCTAATTGTTCGATATTTAGGCCAAATTCCTTTAAAATTAAAAACAAATACTATCTGGTGTAAGTAAACTTTCTTTTTCATTATTGAAACCAGTTCAGAAATGAGACCTTTTTTGTAAAATGGTAAATTGAATGTATTGCCATATAGCAACTATATGCAAATATGGAAGTGATTTTTGTCCATTCAACTTGTTGGAATGTAATTGACTTACATAGGATTTATGTAGGACAATGCTATTGAATGAAAATTATGAAATGAACTTAAATAGGAAAAATGTGATTTCATGGGACTTTCCATGATTCTCTAAAAACAATTTTCATCTCTTGACTTTTCTTCAACAGTCAGGTCAAATAAGTAGTAGTAACTGTTAGCATGCTGATTGTTCCTTATCATAGTGTGAGCATGTTAGCATGCTGTTGTGACCATTTATCTCAAAATCTCCCCAAAAACCGTCTCCCTCCCCCACTGAAGTTCAACCATTGTTTCGAAATCGACTTCCTTTAAAACACACCAGGATGTGGCTACCTCACTAGTTAGCAAACGCTCGACTTCCTGCACCAGTCACTTTGGCTCACTGCCATTTCATGCAGGTCCTCCAGGCAGGGCAGCATATTCTCAGCTTGTGTGAGTGTGTTTGCAAGAAACGGCTGCCCGAGGTTTCATATGTGGGGGCAGAAGAAAGCTCTGACAGTTTATGAGCATGCAATAAACCAAAACAATGAACAAAAGCTTAAAGCTGCACAGACATTCAGAGTGGGGTGCTGAAAAACTTTAAAATGTATGAAATATGTTTGCAAATGACTCCACCAGGGCATCTTTGTTTGCATTAAGTTAAGTGTCACCCATGCCAAGGCCACAAAAGGCCAGAAATTGCAAACAACCATTAGCCATTAATGTAGCCACTGAGAGATTTAAATTAAACCCAAAACACTAACCGTTATTTTCTAAGGCTCTAAGGCTCTAAGGTTATTTTCTTACGTCATTTAAAAATGTCAAAAAAAGACAGCAATCAATAACAGGCAATGGCTCTGATGATCAGTTAAAAAGACCTTAACAAAGTGGATAAACACAACCATAGCACTGTTTAACAATTTCATACTAAAGTCAAGTTTCACAACATAAGGTCCAAGTCATAATCAAGGTGTTAGTTGGCAGGAGGCTCATAATACATACATACATATTTAACTGTCATTTACATTTCTGAATTGGATATAAATCCAAATGTAAACGTCTTCAGCTTGGAGCTGCAATGGCGCATAACACGTGACACTCTGTGGGATTTAAAGTGACCAAAAAACAAGAAGGAAAAAGTACCCGTGCACAGCACTAGTTAACATGTCTCGTCCAAGTGAGGAAACACCACAACCAACAATAAACTTGATTGAGTATCCTAATGGTAATGTAATGGAAATGGAAATAGGCCTGTTTGCAATTGAGATTTTGGTAAAGATTTACAGGGTAGGTTACAGATTAGCGGTACCATTGTTGGATGACATTACTGGCATCTCAAATACACTGTGGAAGCCAATCAAAGACACTATAGATTTTGTTTTGCAGATAGAGGGATCTTCTATTGCAGGGTGTCAATGGGGCTAGTACACAGACATGGAGCTTTTTAGTGTGCATTCACTTGCTGGATCATCCATCATCGATGGTTGTGCATAATGTGCCTCTGGTTATATTTGAAAGAGCATCCGATGGGATTCATATCTCCAGATTAGAGAGCTTTAGTTTGAATAGCTACATTTATTATTATTACTACATTATTGATACAAGTTCAATAAACCCATTGTGTGTGTACTGAATGTATAAATATATACTTTCTATGTCAATTTGTTGAGGTTGTTCGTGTTGATGACGATGATGGACACCTTATTACTGAGGAAACCACACTATCACTGTAAATGCCTCCCTTTGTAAACGCATAAGTCAAATGAAATGAGTGATTGTATGGAGAATGAATGAAATTGAATGAGAATATGTCCATTATATAACATAATTGTCCTTAATATAGGCCTACTGAAAAGCAATGCTTTAAACTATACTATACTTACAATATAAGAACACATTATTGCAGCACATTGAGCTGAGTACTAACAACAGCATGATGATATATGCTATTCTATTGCATACATCTTTAGCAGATACAACGTTTATCATAGTCACCATAGTTAAGCATTCTAACATTTGCTAAATGAACACAACGTACGCCTGTAGCTGAGGCTGATGGGAAAGGGAGTTTTTGCGGGAGCCATTTCACTCGAACCAAAAGCAATCAACTTCATTGTGATACTATAGAGGAACACTCAGGGAATCAGAAAAGTTACTAGGCTTCATATTTTGGGGACTACGAATGTCTGTCACACATTTCACAGCAATGCAACCAATAGTTGTTGATATTTTTCTCTCTGGACCAACGTTGCCTCACAAGCCATTCTGGCTCGCTATCAGAGGAACACGTGGTATTACAAGACTGGACAGCGCTAGTCAGTTAGCATGCTAACTTCAGTAGATATGTCTGCAACACAACACATAGACGACTTTGAGCTAACGTCAACACTGTTACCTCTTCACACTCTTAATTAATGTTAATTCTGGCATATCCTCCACACTCAACCTTTGAACTCTAAATATTTGTGCAGATGCAATAAACAATAAAATGTATTGATGTAATATTAATATTAATTAGATAAACAATCCATCAGACTGTCAGATAGCCAACACTATGTTCAAAGATGAACAGTGTGCTTCCATGTCCTGTCTGCTCTAATTGGTTGAGTCACGTAGAGCCGACACACCTGTGACCGCATAACATTCAATGTAGAATCGATATATCCATGCGCTGACGGAAAGACATCTGCTCAAGCTTGACCAACGTTGGCTAAACCCTACACATTCACTAGTTATTGGGAGTTATCAATTACAGGAAATATTTCTGGAACACGTGAATGTTTTTTTTTATTTTTTAAATATGTATTTGATATCTGTTGAGCACAGCAGTGGACCATACACGCCTGTAAAGATAGCCGACTTGCACCACCAGGCCGCGCCACTGTGAGCAGACGCTCCTTCTCTCCCACTTCTGTTTTTTTCTTCTCACTGTTCTGACGTCAGCAACCTGCAATTGAACGAATGAACTAACGGACGACCGAACCCCTACCGGAGCTACCGGGAGGCAGTAGAGTTACAGAGCGAGTCCCCGCCGCCCGCCTCGGAGGAGCCAAACGGAGGAAAGTCCACTGTGAGCCGCCGCGAGACGCCGTGTTGGAATCAAACGATGCGAGCGCTGCTCACCGCCGCCAAGTAACACTTCGCCTGCTGTCGACGAGTGGAGAAGAAGAGAACCGTTACCGTGATTTACCGACAGATACGCCGAAGAGAGACGGAGGACGAACGGACGGACGGACAGACCACCACCGAGACCGCGTTTGAGACTCGAACAACTGCGGTGGCTCCATCGAGTTGTGTCCGCGCTGTGGATCAAACCGAGTGGATCCTTGATTTTAAATGCTGTAACGGAGCCGTACCCCCGGCCTGAGCGCGAGAGAGAGGGAGCTGCCCAGCCAGAGAGAAAGAGAGGGATCGAAGACACGGCACAGGGAAGGAGGAAATTAACCAAGAGAGGAAGAAAACGGATTTGCAAGCAGCTTCGTTTCCGCGCACACGTTTCATTGAATCCACCTTTTTATTGCTTTTTTCTTCTCTGGATCCCGGTTTCGGTTACGCTTTCAAGCTGTGTTCTCTAACCATGGGATGTACTCTGAGCGCAGAGGAGAGGGCGGCTCTGGACCGGAGCAAAGCCATCGAGAAAAACCTCAAGGAGGACGGTGTGACCGCGGCCAAAGATGTTAAACTGCTGCTGCTCGGTAAGAGAGTTGAATTGCGTACAGCGGGGCCTGTAGAGCCACGGCAGAAATGAAACGCTTGGGGGGGATGAAAGGTGTGGTGTGAGGGGGTGGGCGTCTGGTAAAAGATGACCATCGGTCACTGAAGATGGTGGTGGAAATAAATAAAACATTACATCTATCCTAAGCTAAAAGAAAACAACATCGATATGAACAACAAACCAATAAATGGGCTTTGATTTGCTCGGGTTTTGCCTACTAAACACACCCTGCCTTCTCATTACATCACTTTGAAGCAACCTGCTATAATAGGGGTTTTCATCCATGAAAGATGGGCCAGGTGGGTAAAATGTAATTCTGCACAATCAGGATGTACGTATAAGGTGGGAACTAGTATATCAGAGGGGATAATTGTAGATGGGGTGCCAGAGGAAGAAAAATGGAAAAAATGAAAAAAGGCAGTATGCTGCAATGGAGGGCCAAGCACAAGCAGTGGTGCTTCATTGGTTTGGGAGATTGATTCATTGATTCATTGATTCTTTGTGGGGAAAGTAGCCTGTAAGTAGAATCTATTTGACGGACTAAATTGAAAGATGGCGGATGAAAGAAAATAAGAAGGAACATTTAAGAAGAAAGGGTGCAGCCACTTTCTCCATCTTTTTTATCTCCACCCTGCTGCTGCTCTCCTTATTCACTTAGGTTTTTAAGAGGCTGATTCTCTCTCTCACTCTCTCTCCCACCCCCTCCTCTCTCACTCTCTCTCACTCTCGCTCTCTCTCTCTCTCTCTCTCTCTCTCTCTCTCTCTCTCTCTCTCTCCATCTCACACTCACACTCACACACACACACACACACACCCTGTTTACATTGTCTTCTTGTCTCTTATCCCTCAGGGGCTGGAGAGTCAGGGAAAAGCACCATCGTCAAACAGATGAAGTAAGTCTCCAATAAGTACGGTCTAATAACCCTATAGAGTGGCTGTGTGTCCATATCTCACTCTTTCTTTCTGTCTCGCACACACACACACACACACACACACACACACACACATACACACACATACACACAGCTTGATCTCAAATAAACACCTTGATTCTGTGTCATGTTTTCTTCTTGGAAAAGCATGACTGTTGACCTTATTGCACCCCAACCTCAACCCTGACTGGCCTTGTCAAACATCTGCCCAACTTCACTCTTTCAACCCTCGTCAAACACCTGATGATGCTCTATGTGGGCGGAAAGATTGGGTTAGGTGCAGTTATACTTCTGTTATGTATGCATGGAGGTACTGTATCATATTACATGGACTGTTCTGTCACTGTCTATTAAAGCTGCCACGATTAGTTGACTAATTGATTCGTCGATCGGCAGAAAAATAATCAGCAACTATTTTGATTAGTCGTTAAAAGACATTTTTTATGTAAAAAATGACAGAAAATGCTGTTTTCAGCCTCTCAAATATGGAGATTCCTGCTTTCTTTCTGTTTTTATATCCTATTAAAGTCAAGACATAGACATTACATATACAAGACATTTAAAGACAGCACTTTGGAATGGACATTTCTTTTTTATTACAATTTTCTGACCGTTTACACACCAAACGTTTTAACGAATAATCAAGAAAATAATCATCAGTTGCAGCCCTACTGTCTATATACTCGTCTTCACTTCAGTACAATAATAATAGCTGTAGCACTTTTGCTGCACAAGCTTGCATTAGTTCAATGGTTCGGATTTGAGTTAGAAAGAAATAGTAATCCAAGAGCAAATTTAAGCGATCACGTCAACATCAATTCAAACTCTCTTTAATTGTGCTCACTCACTGTTCGTTTCAGTTTTAGCACTGGGGTTTTGGACAGGGGCAATCTTTAATCAATATCACATAGTTGTAGGATACGAATGCCTAAGGGTAGCATAAGACCTGCTTTGATTTCCTCCTCCACATCTGATCCTGTGATCTCAGGTGCAGAGGCAACCTCAGATTACACACTCATGCGTTTACTGTTCACTCCAAGGCTGCTGAAATGGTATATAATGAGATACATTTTTAAATTAAGCAGTGCGATGTAGAGGGCTTACAGTATCGAGAATATTGTTCACCTACTTTCACATAAATGTGTGATATGATTCCCAAATAATTCCTGACCAAATCCTACTTCTGCCACTACTGTGTTACTATATAGTATATTTATAGAGCTGAAACAATTAATCTATTAGTTGATTAGTTGATGCAGAAAATGAATTGGCAGCTTTTTAAAGAATCGTTTAGGCCTAATCGTTTTAAGTCATTTTTCTTCTAGCAAAAATGCCAGAAGCTCATTGGTTCCAGCTGAAATGTGACGATTTTTCTGTGTTCCTGTGTTTTGACATTACTGGCAACTGAATATCTTTGGCTTTTTGATTGTTGGTCGCTTAAAAAAAACAGGACATTGTAAGATTTCAGCTTTGGACTTTAAGAAATCATTTGCCACTGGCTGCTGTAGCCTACAATACCTTTTTACGCAAATACCAGGGGTGTATGGTACACAGTGTTCACGGTTCAGTGCTCATGGTTCAGCATATTTTTGGGTACAACAAAGAATAGTTTTTATTCATTTAGAATATTATAAACATTCAACAGTGGCCATAATTATTTAGTGTAACAGTTAATGTGCTCAAATGTCCGCTGGCATATTGTCAATAAGAACAAATAAATCACACAAACGTCATTAATGCTCCATCATAACACTGACCTGTTGATGATTCCTGAACCGGGATCAATCACTTTGACCATATGCTTTAATTCTGCATTGTCTATGACTGAGTGTGGTTGCATATATGCAGCAATAACCCTATTAGCATTGGTTATTGCTTTTGGCACGGTCTGAATCTGCAGCGGGCGGCTGCCTGAGCGCTTGTTTCGGGCGATGCCGTCGTATATGAAATGTTTTTAAAGTGTTTCTACAGATATGCCTGACTTCAGTTGAACAATGTCGGGATACAGTTTTACACAAATCATTGTCCATTGTGCTTGACAAACCGGGCTAAGCCGACTAGCAGGCTACAGCGCCGCGACACAGCTGATGGGGAGCAACTGGGCTGCGTTGACAAAACTTTCCATTAAAATCCATGTGGCCTGTTGGCTGTGCCAGTGTCTGTTATGGCCTTCTTACTATCCAGGCAGGGGTCAGTCCCATATCTCTCTGATAAAATACCACCACAGTACTCCTGTCTTACCTCTGTGAGGACGTAATGTGTACCTGTGGCACTTCGCAGTGAGTTAGTGACTTAATTAAAGTTGTCTCCTATGGTTTCAGTATAATGTCCTTATAATACTCCTATAGGGACTTATCTGTGGTGCTAATTGCAGAATTTATCGCAACCCTATCATATTTAAATAGTATTTTTGTGTTTTACGACATCATTGAAATAATCCTATAATATATTTACAGGATTTACTGAACCTCTCTGTTCTTTATCCCCTGCCTCCCCCCGTCATTTCATCTGTAATCCAGGGTCGTGACATATGGCTTCTCTTCAATCTTCTCTGCTGCATCATTTTACAGACAGCCGAGTGCGTTTTAGCCGATAATAGGCTTTGGTTGTGGTCTTGTATGACATATCACATGAAGACATGATTCAGTGGATCCAGATGAGCCTGTTTCTCAGCTGTTAATGGTCATTTCAGCAGCACTGCACGTTCTGCACATTGACTGACCAATGCTCCCAGTGGGTTCATTGAAAATGTTTTAATATATATATATATATATATATATATATATACTTAAATCTATACTTATATCTATACTATTTACTTAAATAAATAGTATACTTAAATATATTATGCTAAAATTGCAGATATTATAGGGGGTGAAACACAAGAATATTGCTGCTTCCCACTCATTGTGACATACCAAAGATGAGTGTGTAAGTACTATTAAATACAATTTAGAGTATTTCTTGACAGAAAGTGAGCTAGTTTCCTTTCAGCTGGTTCACACCACGCTCACTCCTTTCAATCATTCCACCTCCGTGTTTCCGTTGTTTGATTACAGCCCACAAGCTATTTTCGCTTATGCGCGAGTTGTTAAAACTGCATCTGGCAGACTGCATTGTCTGTTAATTGTTAAAAACAAAGTATTATCAATTTTTGTTTTGAATGCGCTCAGCATGCTTCTCAGGGGCCACCTTATCTCTGGGTAAAAAGCAATGAGACACAATGGGCCCCGACAAGGAGATTAATGAGGTGCACTCCCCCCCATGATTGTGTCCGAAGCTTTACCCAGGCAGTGTTCCAGCTACTGTACATGCAGGAGGGCCACCTTTCTGTCTTTCAAATGTCTTCGAAACTAGAATAATTACTAGAGTGGTGCAATTTGAAACCAATATGTTTATTTTTCACAATACGTTCTAGTTTTCTATACAAAGGGAATCTGATATTATCGCGAGGGAAGCTGCTTTTCAAGTGGCGGACAGCGCCCTGCTAGGGAAGCCTTTACGTTCCTGTTCAGAGACGCTCTGCTATTTCCGGAACCGCATCCGAGCAGTGGAAAGCCCTTAACTGCATTTTCTTTCACAGTGCTTTGAACATCTGGGGCGTGCTCAAGTGACCACTGTGTGTGTTTGTGTGTGTGTGTGTGTGTGCTTCAGAGAGACAGAGATGAGTGGATTAGATTAAGATTTTATGGTGTGTATATTGAGTTTGTGTGTGTGGAATGTGTGTAAGTGTTCTCAGTCAGTGAAAATAAGAACCGCGGTGTACAATACAGTGTGTGTGGGGGGGGGGTTTAAAGGAGAAGGATTTGCTAGAGAAACATGTGAATGACTGGGTTGTGTATACATATGTACATGATCGCCTTTCAGTGAGTATAATACTTGTGCCAGCAACCCAAGGGACTTGGTCATGTGTGAACAACATACCTCTATCTCGTGTGTGTGTGTGTGTGTGTGTGTGTGTGTGTGTGTGTGTGTGTGTGTGTGTGTGTGTGTGTGTGTGTGTGTGTGTGTGTCCATCTGTTTATGGAGCCTGTGTGTGCTTAAACGTGTGCAAAGGTTCTTTCGCTGCCCAGCTGGCAAACTGACCCTGTGTGTGAAAATAATTTAATGTACTTAATTGAGCACAACCAAGGAACAGCCACTAAAAGAAGTGGGGGGAAAGATTAGAGGACGTAGTGCGGCCCCCTCCCCTTTGTTCTTTTCAATGATTTGTGAGTTTTGTGCGCTAGCTCTGCTTCAGTGGCTGATTCTGCAAAGGCAAACTCCAGAGGTTGATATGTAGTTTAGGGGTTGTTGACTTTAAAAATAAAATAAACTGCACAATTAAATGGAAACTTAAAAAGCAAACTTAATTATGCGCCATGTTCCGCTTACTTGTCATGGTTATTACTACTTTGTATCAAAAAGAGCTGTATCATAATTCTGGAGGGAGTGCTCCAAAGTTTGTAAAGAACCCAAACGATGATCTCGACTTGTGTGTTACAAACTGAGGCATCGCGTGTGAAAGACTGGGCTTTTGCTAAACAGGAAAAGTCTAATGAAAGATGCTATCAAGTTACATTATGGGAGATGTAAGATTGTTTTTAACTTTATTGATACTAGGGGTCTAAAAGTTAGGATATCTCGGCCTCTTCTGTAATTTTGCTTTTCATTTCGCTGGAGTACCTTTTTAAAATCAAATCAAACCGATAATTACCGTAATTTCTGGACTATTCAGCGCATCTGAATATAAGCCG
>CALSCE010010634.1:5691640-5704926 GCA_943593645.1 Bovichtus variegatus
GTGTGTGTGTGTGTGTGTGTGTGTGTGTGTGTGTGTGTGTGTGTGTGACAAACAGTGGTATCTAGCAACAATGCAGAACAGAGCTAGAGACTTAATTGCACAGTGCCATTTGTAAGCTTTGTCTTTGTGTGTGTTACCATGAGTAAGTGTGAGGATAAAAATGAGTGTGGGGGATAATGGGAGACAGAAAGCAGTGGCAGGCATGTTGTGTTTCGTAAAATATGTTAATGTGTGTGTCTAAAGCACATACAGCAGAGGAAACTTGCATTGATTTGTACATATGTGGATTACAAGGTCCTCTTTTAGTGTTGTTGTTGTTGTCCCTGTTTTTTTCCTGTGGCAGTTTGTGTTTTTGGTAGTCAGACATGCTGACCTTCTGTACTGCTGTGTTTTGTAATTCACTTAGTAGCGTATGTACAGTGGCTTTAGATTAGATCAAATGTAAATGCCACTGTCTGTCTGTCACTGTGATGACAGGTCACCTCTACACAATAGGCACTAGTTTCACATTTGTAGGGGAACCGAGGACACTTGACTTTAATGTTTAAAAAAAAAAAATTAAAAAGAATTAACGAAAATCTTTCTAAATGCAATTTTGTTGTTTAATGGCAAATATGAAAGGACTGGCATGTGGACATGCTTTTGTGTAGACAAACATGGACTCTGGGGGGAGGTTTTGAAGCTCTGTTTGAATCACACCAGGTTCCAGGGGGTGATGGTGCTGAAGAGGTTGTCATTACTTAATTGCTTATAAAATGGCCAATCTGGGTGGCTGGTTTAGCTTGCATGCTGATGGTAATATCTGCTGTGATGCATATCATTTATCCCCCACAGGGCAACCCTTAAAGGCAGCTGAAGTGTGTTTTAAAAAAATAAAAAATATGTACAAGGATGTGAATTATTATTCTTATTATTCTTATTATTCTTATTATTCTTATTATTATTATGTAACATGTTTACACTAAGAAAGTAACTCAAACCAGACAGTATCATAGACGGTATATAAAACGTGTTCGTAATCATCGTGATGTCACTCATTGGTTTGTCGACTACGGTTTTGAAGCCGTTTTTTTTTTTGGCCGTCACCATCTTGGGTTATTTGGAACCCGCAGTGACACAGGAGGGTGGAGTTAAGTACAACTGAATGCGGAACAAGATATTTTTAGGCGACCAAAATGGTACTTTTTGGTCGCTTTCAGGAACAGAAAACATGATCGTGATAGCCTGTCAATCACAAGGTAGCCATGCCCTAAAGCATATGCTAATTTATCACCTATTTTACTGTAAATGGGACCATAATTTACTAAATAAATATCATGCTGTGTTGAAGAAGACTTAAAACTAGCGATTGAGACCATAAAGTCATTAGGAAAATGTTTACTGAGGTAATAATACAAGTGGAGTCATTTTATCTTAGACTTCTCGGTCTTCTTTTTTGCAACCAGTGGAGTCGCCCCCTGCTGGTATTAGAGAGAACACATGTCTAAGGCGCTTCCGCATTGGCTTCACTTTTCAGACCTGGAGGTTGCCGCTTGGAGAGTATGCACACGTAAGACATTTTTTTTTTAAAGTTCTGTTGATGGACACTATTCTCCCACAATGCAATGCACCAAGGAAATGGGGGAGCTTCTCACAGCGGAAACAATGTAAAAAGAATGCAGATGATGGTGAGACACCTTCTCGGGAAGGAAGTCGGGGAAAACAAAACAAAAATTGCATTAAATCTTAAACCAGATATTTTGTTGTTTTGTTTGTGAAGTTGAATTGGACGTGACATTTCTAAATCACGCACACCGTAGCAATTCCTGTTCGTGGAAAATGCCCCCACACAGCACCCACACAAAAAAAAAAGAACTTGAAAAAATGTTGACGTCAGCATGATTATTGATTGCTTACGGTCATTACACTTAACACCTGCTATACTCCCAAAATGGCAGCCATATTGTGGTATAATATTGTGGTTTAATTGTCCATATGTCTGTCTCTCCGTCCATCTGTCTGGCTCGGTGTGAAACTAAACTATGTTTCAGGTCACCGTGCAGATTGTGCCAAAGCTACGGGAAATTACACACATACACACCGACACACACAGAGCTCTCTCTTTGCTGACAGAAGGGCTTGGAGAGCGGGTAATGAGAAAAGGTCCTCATGCATGAAAGCTCACGTCAGCAGGCCAGCCAACCCCACGCACACACAAGCGAAAACAAGTCCTTGATGTACTTCTAATAACACTTCCTACAACACTTTCCTCCTTTTTTTTCCCACCTTCATTCTCTCTTTTTTCCTTTCTTTCTAACCTCTTCCCGGGTTAAAAAGGATAATAATATAGTCTTTTATAGGAAGAAAGTGATTGTGCTGTTTTCTTCCATCAACCTCCGCCCACACCGACTTTCACTTGAACTGGTTAAAGATCATATGGAAGAGTTAAATTCCACTCCAGGTTTAGAAGAAAACATCTCCTAAAAAGAATATTGCTTATATTTTTTTAGTACAACACCGTTGTTCTAGAATTGCACCCCCCCCATGTTTACGCCATGACACTAGAGGAGCAGGTGGATGACGAATGTCACATGTCTCACGTTAGAAAGATAGACTCCCGATTGGACCGCGATCTCTCATTTCACGAGTCCCCGATTCTATAGTTTAGCTTCTTATTGATTGGTGTTTTCATGTAACTGTTAAACACTCATCACCCTCTTTTTTGGCATCTGCAGACTGAATCATCCAATTGAGAGTCTGTCCTTGTTTTACCTCTGATGGAAGGAAGAATTTCCCCAAAAAAGTTTCTGCTTGGCAAATCAAGAGTGTCAAGACAGATTAAGTGTAAAGACCAAAAGTTGGGCTAGCACATATAGAACTACTAAAAGATGTACCTAGATATGTTTTCTGATATGATGCAGTATATCTTCATCTATATAAATGTTAGCTGATGTGCACATCATGCAGATAAGAATAAACCATTTATTCTTAGTCCCAGCTGCAGTGTCTAGATCCGTGCCCGGGACCTCTGTGTGAAAGTCACCGGTGTAAACAGAAGCCTGGTGTATTTATATGGGACTGGCTGGCTGCCTGATTGATCTGAAACATTACCCTGCCGGGGACCGTGCTGTCCTCCAGACCACGAACACACAGACTCACTCAACGTAAACATGCTCACACACATAAACCTGCATATTAATGTATGGCGCGTGTTTGTCTCTCTCCATGTTGAATGCCATGTTGTTGCTCTGCAAGTTCAACAATAATCTGTGTAAGATAATGAAGATTCAAGATATTAATTAACTGTTTGGTGTACTGTAGTCTGCATTCTTTAGTTTACTTGGTAAGTTTTCTTTAAAGACTTTTATTTTTAGTTACTTCTGTACTTTTGGGGAAGCCAATGCAAGTCTTAAAGGGGACCTTTTATATGTACACATCAAAGTCTGTTTACAGGTCTTTACAGGAGACTGCATTTGTTCTAAAAGTTATATGAAGCTTTCTGTTGCCCCAAAAGAGAGATGTGCAAAGTCTGATAAATTTGCCTTCAAGTGCTGTTACTTGAGTCAACGTCAGTGTTGTGCTGCAGACTCGAGGCTACATTAGCCGCTACTAGCATAACTAGATTATCTACATTAACTAAATCAGCCTAAGTGAATTATAAAAAAACATACAAAGCTATTTGCAGCATATTCATTTATTCATTTTTTTTAATGGTAAATGGACTGCATTTATATAGCACTTTTCTGATTGTTCTATAGTGTGCGATAAACATTCACACACACTCGCAGCAATTTGGGGTTCACTGTCGTGCCCAACAACAATTCGTCATGTTGACCGTCGAGAATCAAAACACCGACCTTCCGATTGTTGGACGACCACTCTGCCTCTTGAGCCACAGCCACAACAAATAATAACAACAGGCGCAAAGCCGACCAGCGCGCACCCGCCCACATGATTTTTCGCCGAGGGAAGGTCTCGCTGCACCCATTATCATTCTGCTGTAGGGAAAAATAAACAACGCTCTGGATCTGTTGGTATTTCTTAAAAAAAAAAAATCACAATCATCTCGGGCCTTGCTAAGCCCAGGATGCAGCGACGGTGCCCCTGCAAAACAGTAGCATGCAGACAGCAGAAGGGGAGGATAAAGCCATGTGACACACGCAGCCAATGGTTGGTTTATATCCACAGTCTACACTTGGTGGCTCAGACTGGTTCAAAGGTTACAAAATCGGCCTACCAGTGTCTCTATAGCTCACTAATTTACAAGTTATATCTTGTTTGGCAGGGAGCAGCAACTTTCTGGAGTCTCTGCTTGTTGCCTGGCAACCACTCCCAGACATGAGCGATAAGATTATTTCCCAAAAGGTCTGAACTATTCCTTTGATTCAGCTATCCTGCATCACCTCTATAGCAGTATTTCTCAAGGATTTCTTGAATGTTATTCTGCAGAGCCAATTAGGTCCCGATGCTTCTCATTCAAGTTGTAAAACATTGTTCTCTGTAACTTCTCAGAGGACGGCAAATTTAGATTTTCCAAACAATTGCTCTTGGGGCTCAGCAGTACTGTCCATCTGGGACTGGCTACATTTGTTCTTCAGTCGCTTTAATATAATTAACATCATCAGATTTCTATTGGGGTATTATTGTAGCAATGTTATTTGCATATGTGTGTAGAGGGTTGTGCAACTGTAAATCAATCCGTATGTGCATACTGATACTTTGTAAATGTGTCCAGGAATCTCCTTTTCAAATTTGAAAGAGTACCGAGATTTTCAGAGTCTTTTAAATATGAACAAATGTAATGCACATTTTGAGATTAGTGTGCACATTCACAAACCACATTTAAATATTTCCATATGTATTCACAAATCTTTGTACACCAAATCCGAAGACACGTTTGCAGATTCTTGGAGACCTTCACAAGTCGTTGAAGTAAGTTAGCGCTGGGCAATAAATCGATATTATGTCCATATCGTCATATGAGAATAGATATCTTCTTAGATTTTGGATGTCGTAAAATCGTAAAAGTGTTGTTTTTTAAAGGCTGCATTACAGTAAAGTAATATCATTTACTGAACTATTCATTTGTTCTATTATTTGCCTTCACTTACCTAGTACCCAGTACCGCTCTTTAAACGTGTTTTTTGAAGAGCACTTGGACTTTGTGGATTCATCTTTTCCAAAAGTAAGGTTGGGTGTACGGACTAAAGCGTGTCATTAGAATGTGCAAGTCAGAAAAACATGCTCGATTCAGGATGTTGACTGGTGATTTGCTGTGTGGCATACATGTAGGCGGCAGGCAGGTTAAACATCATAGAGATAAGTGGGTGGTGTTTCCATCGGCTTATCTCGGTGGTGTGTCAGGAGGGCGAAGCCTCAATAGGACTAGACAAATGTAATGCCGTTTGATCGAGATGGGTGTAGTTGTTGCCTCACGAGGTTGGCCCGACCTGTATCTGTCTGTCTGTATCAGGCCATTGTGTTCTGTTGTCCTGTCTGTTGTTCTTGGATGCCCATCACTCTATCAACTCTCTCTGTTTGACTTTGTCCCATTTGTCCATCTGTCCAACTGTACTTTCCTCCTGCCGGTCTGTCTGCCTGGATAACTGTCTAACTGTCTCCGAGTCTGTCTGTCGGTGTGCCCTTGTGTTAGCTGCAGTGAAAGACGGCATGACATTTAAAACAGCAGGATGGACTGCTGCTAGCACTGTGTGCCTAAATGTCAGCTTAGCCTACTGGTTATGGAGCCTCCCCTCGCTCCCCTCGCTCCTCTCCCTGCCCCCTGTCCTGCTCTCGCTTTCTTTTTTTTGTTTTTGTTGTAACCCTCCTTCGACCGCCTGTGTTTCTCTCTCACCCCTCACCCCGATTCTTCCGAAACCTTCTCCCCCTTTTATTTACCTAAACGTTCTAATATTTCCCAGGAACACCTATGATGTCCACATGATCCTGTTTGAATAACCTTTCATTTACCTTTTTGTAGTGTAAGTATATTTCTACAATAGGGCTGTTACGATGTGTCCGGTGCACGCATACAATACAATACAATACAATACAATACAATAAAATACATGGCATGTAGACTGGTGCACGCAACACGGAAGTTCTCAAGCGGGAATGTTTTAGTTGTATGTCGTGAGCAACATTTTCAGAGGTAAGCAAAACAAGCTGATAGGCGTGCGAGTCAGTCACACTATGGCTAGCGCCACCTGCATGTTCAGCTACAGAAGCAGCGTAGAGACAGTTGTGTATAAGACAAGGACGGTGTCTCGGCGTTGCCCCACCGCTGTAGGCGATGTGAATGGAAACACATGGGACATGCTAACACGCCTTCGTCAACATCACCCAGATGTGCCGATAACCAGGACGAGGAAAAAACAACCCGCATTTTGTATTTTCAATTTCATAGCGTAAGAGATGCTTTTCTGTTTTATAGCCTTGTGTTTGTTCAGTGTTCGTTCGTACAGTGTAATACGGAAATATTCTTTGAATGAAAATAGTTACCAGTAAAGTTGCCTGTGGTCAAAATGCTGCACTCCTAATCTATAACTCTCTCGATGTATGTAACTATCGGATGCGGGAAGGAAATAAATGATCAGCACACTATCCCACCTGGCTATGCGTACACACACACCTCTTTATGTTTTCTTGTGTCCTATATATGTCTGTGAAAGGAGTATGAAAGTGGCTGTTGTTCCTCTGTCTGTTCACAAAAGCAATGCCAGTCTGATTGACCCATTGACTAACGCGTATGCATTTGTGCGTGTTTAGGATCATCCATGAGGACGGTTTCTCTGGCGATGACGTAAAGCAGTACAAGCCTGTCGTTTACAGCAACACCATCCAATCTCTGGCTGCCATCGTCCGTGCCATGGATACACTGGGCCTGGAGTACGGAGACAAAGAACGGAAGGTCAGCACTCACCCCCCCAATGCTCGCACACACACTTTGCAAAGACGTCCACCAGACTCATACAATGGAATCGCGTGCACACACAGCAACATTTACACTTAATATTTCAAATGCAATCACCAATTATGTGTCGTCCATGATTAAATACACGTGGCACCGAAATATAGCACGGAAACAAGATCGTCAAAGATGTAATTGTCTCAAGATTGTTTATATTCTCAAGTCCAAAACTGTGAACCGAACAAGGCTATGATATCAATAAACATGAACCACTGAGCTAATTCTCTAAATGCTGAGCTTCCAGTCCTGAATGCAGCAAGTTACTGGAAGATTGCCATAAGAACTGATGTAGTTCAGGGAGAGGTCACCGTGTGCCTTACACAGAGTTACTGTCTTTCAACCAAAGCACCAGGAGACCAGGTCTTGTATCGTACCTGATAAAGTACCTGTGAGCAAGACACTGATCTCTACCAGCTTCAGGTCCTTGCTCCGACCTCTGCATGGGGTTTGACAGAATAAATCACATTACTTTGATTGGGTAACTATAATTGTAGTCAATCTGCTGTTGTTACCGTGCACATTAGCTCGACCCCGTGCACAGTGACTTTTTGCATGGTAAATGTAGAATAAAGCTAAAGTGTTTTTTGAGAGCTGAATGGTGATAAATCTTCTCAAAATGAGCATTTTCTACACGCACTGATAAAGAAATCATGCATAGTTGCAACAACACAAGTAGGACCCATTTTTTAAAATTATTTCCGTAACTTGTTATTGGATTTGGTTTAATCCTCTATCAAAAGACCTTCTGCAGCGGCAGTATTGCAATGTGGATGACACGCACTCGCAGTCACCTTGCCAAAGGCTCACATGCAGCACATGATCCAAGGACAGATTTGTGTTCATGGTTAATGCACAACTTCCCCACACAGTTGCAATGCGTACAGTTTGGACTGGTTAAACATCGTTTCTTCAGCAGCTGTGTCTGTTTCCACATAGCACATATTATGCTTTCAGCTGGAGAACATGTTTGGGTATCATCCATAGCAAGTGTTTACCACCAGGCAAACAACTGCAATCCACAGCAACAGCAACATATTGATCGTTTGCGGATGCTTTATAGAGCATTTTGTGAGAAAGTTGGGATAGCAGAAGAAACGCAATGACGACGACACATTTTATTTATTTTTTTTGTTAGTTTTGTCTTTTAGTTTTAAAGTTTAAACTGAATCATAAAAAAACTATTTAAGTCAAATTTTTAAGTTCCTTTCTTATTGGGTTTGAGGACCGACTTTGACTTTGACTTTGTTATTGAGCGTCAGCTTGTCTTCGCCCTGGTTTTTTTAATTTACTACACCTGTCTACACCAGCACTGATTCGGGGCCTGATGGGGAAGGCGGCCAACTGACCCTGTCATGCTCGTGCCATGAAGGATCATGCCAATCTAAGGTAGTCCTGCTTCTAAGTCCTTTAAATCCTAAAGCACACAAGTTTAATATATGCTATGCTAATGGAGGATTATGAGTCTAATCCACAGAAGAACATCAGTTCTCTCTCAATACAGTGCAATTGTAGGAGGTTAATTTGAGAAATGAGGATCATGGAGACGCAGTGTTGCATTATACCAACCTCTCCTGGCCTGGGCCTCTGGTTTTAGGTCCCAAAGTTCTCATGATTCAAGCCATTAAGAGTCGTCAAGATTTGAATTAGTTATACCTGTTTGTGCCCCGTTTTCCATGCGGAGTATGGAGGACGCTGATAATACATTACAGTGCAAACAGACTTGGCCAAAAACTGCGGAATGACTGAAAAATCTGCAATGGTGCATTGAAATAAAATCCATACTTGACCTATCTCATTCAATGTATACAGTCCACCAGATACACACCCATATGCTGGATTCCACAGCTTTCCACATTCACATGAAACCCCCCCCCCCAACACCCGCCCTGTGGGAAATACTGACAGAGGGTATATTTAGCACCTATTTATTTTATTCATTGCAATATTCTGTATCACTCCTAGAAATCTTCTGTGACCCCGTCTACATATCAAGCAACCTCACGTGGGTTATTGGCAGCAGCAAGTTTAATGTTGCACAAGGAAACTGTGCAGTTTAAAGCTCCCTAATCTAAATGCATAGCCCTCTGCTGTATACTGTACAGTGCTACTTAAGTGACGGAGTTGACATTGATGTGGTGTTGTTGATGATGATGAGGATTAATGGTGTAATAATGCTGCTGCTGATAATAATGACTGACTAATAATAATGCTTGGGTGAATGCAGTGTTGACTTTATTAGATGACTGTGTTCGGTCCAAACCTGTCTCCAACTGCTCGCCCTGTTTGTCTTTGGTAACAAGCTTTCTTGAATTTCAGAGTAAAAATGCTTGAAATTTCTCCTTTTCTGTAGCCTGTTTCTTCTCTCTCTGTCACACATACACCCACACTCACACTTAGCCTTAACCTTATCCAAAGACGCAGTATATTTTTAACCACAATGAAGCTATTGAGACTCAGAGTAGAGGGCTGAAATAACAATACACCTATTGATTAGGATAGTGTGTGTGTGTGTGTGTGTGTGTGTGTGTGTGTGTGTGTGTGTGTGTGTGTGTGTGTGTGTGTGTGTGTGTGTGTGTGTGTGTGTGTGTGTGTGAGTGTGTGAGTGAGTGAGTGTGTGTCTCTGTCTGTCTGTCTGTCCGTTGCTTTTAGTACGTTCTGAATTTGTCAAACATGTAAAAGAAGTCTAGACATCACGATGTTAATATTTACAGTATCCTATATTTTATTAGACAGTTTAGTGCATGTAAACATCACCTTTCTTTCACATGTTGTCCCAACTTTGGAACAACTACAAATAATTAAATCCCAAATAGTTTGGGATGCATACTCACTGTCAGACAGATGCAGGGAACACATTAGCAAATGTGTGCAACCAGTTACTTTCTTAAACTTTCAACATTACTTTTTATTTTCCTTATAGTAAATCGTAGAGACACATTGTAGTTTTTAAAAAAAGCATGAGCGGGAAAGAGGAAGAAGAGATTATTTAAGAGCGAATGGAGATAATGTGACAGTGGACAAGAAACAGACAGAGAGACCAGACTGTTTAAACGACGCTCTACATCTGACTTCCCCTTAAAGTAACCAGAAGACTTCACCTCACTTCTCTAGAGGATGAAGAGTATAGCTCCATACGTGACACACATTCATACGTTCAAAAACATTTCTAACCATCTTTTATCATCAGGATCTGTAGATGATGGTGAATTTTGAACCCATTCTTTAAGTTAGGCCCCACTGTTTTAACACCATCCTGCCATCTCTCTCTCTCTCTCTCTCTCTCTGTCTCTCTCTCTCACAGTACATTATATTAGTCACAGATATTCATCTGTCCTACCATTTTCACTGGCTCTCACCTCGTCCTCTGATAACACCCCACACATCTGTTTCCCCTGGCCATGGCCAGTTACTGTGGCAACCCAGTGTTTTGCCTTGCTCTCAACACATTCCACAAGCCCATGTCCAAGGACGATGTGACACACACACACACACACACACACACACACACATATATAACACACAAAAACTCGCACAATGATAGTGGGCTTGAAATAGACTGTGCGTTGTCACTGCTGTATGAATCTTCAACAAGTTTTCAAATATGTTACTAAACCTCCATGGTTAAAAACAAAATTCTGTATTTTTTTGTTTTTCATCGTGGTCAGATTCTGAGTGGCTTTCATTTATTACTTATATCCTGAATCGTCTAAGATCAGAGACTTAATAGAAACTCATTGTAGCCTTAAAGGGGTAGTTTGGGTTTTCCTCCAACATAAGGTTATATAAACTACTAACCGCTACTGATGTCACGTGGTGTTTTGTGTAATTCCACTGCTTGATTTTTCCATCAGACCTTTCTCAATCTTGGAATTATTTAATTTGTTGAAAATTGCCAGTGTATTACAGCGGAATGGAGCCCGTTCACACATAACTCCTCTATTCAAGCTTATAGGCAGCGTGACATGAGAACCGGCTTCCACTGCACAGTAATAGGACTAGTGGCATTCAACAAAGGAAATATTTTCCAGATCTACAGAGACCGGACAGGAGCATTAAGCAGGAGAATTACTTAATATGTGTATATTTCTGTGTTGTGGTTTGACATTTCTTTGTTACCTGATTGATGGCTGTAATAGTAATCTCTTACTCTTGAAATAAATCAATGTTTTAATTGTATGTAAACACTAACACCAGCAGCTCGCTCTCCTCAAAGATAAACCCCAATGATCCCGTCACCATTGGTATTTACAGCTATCAACAAGGGGCAAAAGGCCATCAGCTAACGCTAGCTAGCAAGCATCAACTGCTTCCAATCTCACACACACACACACACACACGCACGCACACACACACTAGTTCAACAGCTGCTCAACAGTTTTATTTCAAACAATATTTTTGGGAAAGGTAGCTTTTTATGAAGAAAACACTGAGGAAGAAAATAAGGTTGTTTTTAATTGCTGTCTAATTTGTAGATGCACAACCCGATCACGCTCCTCTGGACTGGGAGAAAAACGCAGAGACGCTGAGAGTCCCCTCGAGTTTCAGAAAATTATTTACAACTTTTTTAAAACTGAAACTTTGACAAAACGGATTTCAATTAAAAGCCTATGCCATTGTATTATCAAACTCCTTATCAAGCTCCAATATTCTCTCTGCACATCATAACACCCAATTTTTCAAAAATGACTAGTGTACTGTAACCTAAAACATTGGCAGACTGTTTAGGGTCTCTGTGCTGTACAATCCCACAATGCTTTGCTGACTACAGTACATAGCCGTTTTACATAAATACAGCTTATTAGTGTTGATAATTGGCTGTAAATTAACAACAATTGCTTATAGTGCACCTCTGAGCAGAGACTTTTTTTTTTTTAATAGCTTGGCAACAATAACTGTACAGCAGGCCTGTCAGGTTTAGTATTTCTCTGCATGCTTAAGCTGTGCATAAGGCAGTAGTGAGAGTGATACTTAAATATAAAGAGTTTGGATGGTAGTTTCTTTTTTTTTGTGCCTCCAAACACAAAAATGCACAAGCAAAAGTGTACGGAATGTTCTAAAAACAGCGGCAAATGTTAGTGGCTGCTGGTCATGGATGCTGGAAACAGCATTTTAAAGTAGGGGTGTAACGTCCCACCGATCCAATGATCAACGATCCAATAGCATCGATGCAAAGTGAAGACATCGGTAAACATCATTGTCTTTAGGATACGCCTTTTATAACTATCAGAAAATGTTTTGAGCAGAAATCTGTAAATCTGTAAATTATTATTATAAACTGCATATGTACTGTGTACAGCCATAGTAACTAGTGTAGTAACCCGTAAGCCATTTTGGTGATTGTTATTTTAACTGAATGTCCTCCTTGTGCTGGCACATATCTCTCTGATATCTTTACATCTGAGTACATTGTCAAGGCACAGCTGAGCTTTCTTTCACCTTGAGTGTGCTGGTTATACATGCAATCGTTAGTTCTGACTCTGAATAGCTTCAGTGGGTCTTAAGAGCGAGCCTTAAGCAACAGATTCATTTCTTTATTTGTTCCTTTCGAGTGTGTGCCAGTGTGGACGTTACTGGTTCAGTGGCCTTCGGCTCCATTTTCTATACACTAATTGCTTCAATGTGTCCACACAATCCTTTGGGTGAATATTCACCAGCCGTGCATTTTGTGCATGCATTCATGCTCAACCTTATTTGTTCAATGTCTCTTGACCTGCTTGTTGAATAAATGATGTTGGAGGCAGAATGCCGTCGGCGGGAGACAAACGCATACACACACACACACTCGTACTGTTCGTACTGTGCATATTGCAGAAGCGTGTAGTCTGTCAACTCCAGTTCAAAAGATTTGTTTGTATTTTGTTGCATCTTTTAAGAGGAATACATTTCCTCTATTAAAGCAGGTCCTATAATTTTGAACCAAGCGTTCTCAAAAAGGAGTGATACACGCACATCCAACCCTAGTAGGGCGGTTGCTGAGCTGTAGGTGAGCAGACAATGAAACAAGAATAAATAGCTTTCAAACTGCAGGGCTCCAATGTTGTTATTTATTACTAGACCAATTGTTTTCAGCATAACTTTGCAAAATGTTATCGTTGGTCTGATCCGTACGGCTCATCTCTTTCTTCAGTTGTTGTTGTGGCATCTAATACACAACTTTATTATAGAAGCACTGATGAAGGGAAGGAAATTCAGGACGCAGCTGCTATCCGACTGCAGCGCACACATACACAAAACACTTTGTGTCTCGATAGACTCTTGAAGCGAGGGAGGGGGAGAGACGGGAGGGAGATGGAATGAACAGAGGGCTGGGAGAGGTAGAGAGAGAGAGAGGGGGGGG
>CALSCE010010634.1:5705326-5718384 GCA_943593645.1 Bovichtus variegatus
TGTGTGTGTGTGTGTGTGTGTGTGTGTGTGTGTGTGTGTGTGTGCGAACAACGCCCCTCTGATGATAATGTTCCCTCTGCTCGTTAAAACAACCTGCACATGGACACACCTAAGTGTAGTTTAAAGATGAGGTAAGTATGACCGGTATGTTTCCTTTAAGTGTGTTGTATTCCAGCCTTTTAAAGAAGGATGCAAGCATTCAAGAGCCTTTTTTTTTTTTTTTTTTTTATACTTTTAGCCAAAGAAATGCAGTTTATGACACGACATTGACACTAGGATTTCTGACAGAAATCCTAGTGTAGAGGACTTTACTGTAGAGAGAGAGAGCAACAAAGGCCCTCATGAGTTTATATGTGCAAATTCTTAAAAGCAAACATTTAGCAACTGCGAAGAACAAAGTGATATTCTAAATGTTTTTCTTATGTTAACATATCCTGCGAAAAGATTGAACCTATTAAAAAGTATTGTCTCTGTCTCCAAAGCCTAAAATATATTCTTCCACTGTGCCAATAAACTCCACTGTTTGTCCAAAAACTATAAAACATTTATTTATTTATTTTAAAGCCACATGAATGAGCCACACTGTTGCACTGGGTGATCTGTGCCTTGAACAATGAACTGTTTTTTTACTCTACTCAATCCCAAATACACTGCCCTGCTTCCACTACTAGAGCACCTAATGTGTATTAATACGCGGCACATCATGGTCCCAAACAAATGCACATTTCCTCCTCTTTTGAGCAACGTTCCAGTGTCCAGCTGTTTTAGTTATTTACCCTTTTTTAAATGTATTTATTTAAGTATACAGTACTTAAATATAAGACTTAAGTTGGAATCAGTGGTCTCGGGGCTAAGAGCCACAGGGAGGCTGGACAAGTTGAAAAGTATTGAGATAGATTGATAATTGATTTAATCGATTAATTGGTTGTAACAAAAATAATCCTTAACAATTTTGATAATCAATTAACTGTTTAAGTCATTTATCAGCCAACATTTTCCGTTTAAATTATGCTCACTTGAATATGTTTCAGTTTTGGACTGTTGGTCAGATAAAACAAGTTGCTTTTCATACTTACATACGATACACATCTTTAACTTTTTACTGCCATGTTCTAGACGAATCAATTAAGCGATTTAATAAAGAAATAGCTCGATTAATTGCCAGTAGAAATAATTGTTAACTGCAACCCTATGTTGGTCTTATCATGGGATTTGTTGGCAATAACAGCCTCATCTTTTTTTTTTATGCTTTTGCAGATGCTGACAATGGCAGTGCACAATTTATGGCTTTCAAATGTCTTTTTAAAAAAAAATGTTATATCTTTAGATTCTGTAATTGTAATACGCTCATTTTTGGATCCATTTGGCAACTTCTGTACAGTGAAGTGTAATGCTTCTGATAGTGCTGACCACGGACTTCATGGATCTGGCTCGTGTTTGCCGATAGACCTCATGGGTACTGTTGTATTTAATGTCATTTAACATACCAAAGGGATGGGAAAAGATTTATCTTCAGCAAACTAATTTAATCTAGTTTTTGTTAAATTATCCAGGAGGCCAGTGGCTACTGCTGTAGTTTACAGCAAAATAAAAAAAAAACTCAAATGCAACTTGACAGTGCTTAAAATATTTCCAGAACTCGTCCCTCCTCCTCATGTGCTGCTCTGTTGTGGACTGACCCGAAACAACGAGTTTGACCCATTTATTTTGTACAGTTACAAGCAGTTAGAGAAATGCTTATTAATGAGATCAGGGGGCGCCTATTTCCCCTCACACTGACTGCCCAGCTGTGTATGGGTGAGTCACTTCTGAAAAGGTTTAGGATGGACATTGATGATGCGGCATGGGACTTCTCGTCTCAGCATGACTTTATTTCATCGCCACAGAGAATGACTGCGCTCCACTACTAACATGCGTGTCCATGGTGTCGATGTCCCTTGTGACACGCACACATGAGGTTATGGATCAGAATCCGAGTCTTTGGGCTTGTGTGCCATTATAGATTCCTAACAACCAGGTTAAGAAGGTCATTGTATGGACATAGCCTCCACTACACACACTCAGATGTTTGAAGTCTGTGTGTGTTGTTGAGAAGAGGGTGTGTGTGTGTGTGTGTGTGTGTGTGTGTGTGTGTGTGTGTGTGTGTGTTTGAAGTGTGTGTCGGTCTGCCACCTTCCTGCAGTGCTGCGCTCCCTTTTGATTTGTATTTCCTCCCTCCCCTCCTTCTCTTTTTGTTATTTTCAGCATCCTCCCTTTGTCTCTCCCCTCCTCTCCTCTCCACCGGTCTCTCCTCATCACTTCCTTCCTCATATCATCAATTCACCTTTTAACGCTTTCGTCCTTCGTCTTCTTCTCAATCCCCCTCTTCTCTCCTATCCTTTTTATCTCCGCATCGTCTTTCTTTCCCTCTCGTCACCCTCTCCCGTTTAATGCTGTCAACAGTAGCTCTCTCTGTGTTTCCCGAGTGTTACACTCGCCCACACTACCCATTCTGTTCATCAAGTCAAATCCAATAGATCAATAACATGAGCTTTGTGTAAGGCACCTGATTGGCCGCCCCAATCAATTCATAAAGACCTTGGATCTTTAATCCCACCCCCCAGTGATGAGAGGTCATTAGTCTGGGTTACTGCAGCTGGCTAATTATTGCACAAACAGGCACACTGTGTGGATTTTAGGCCAGCTGTGTGTGGATGTGTGTATGCTGAACATGTAAGTGTGTGAAGAGAGAGAGAGAGAGAGAGAGGGATAAATATAGTAAAGCAGAGAGGGGGAGAAGTCTGCCTCATGAAATTGAGATCGTCACAGCAGAGAAGTGAACTGTATCCTAGCAACAGAAAACCATGATCCCATACCTGAGATTTGGGGGAGTGTATCTTTGTGTCCATGGGTTCAAGGTTAAAATTAGTTTAGATATTGCTGTGCATCTTCTATGATTTGTACTGTGAACATGTACTCACCGCTTTTCAGTATTCATAGAAGAAGAGAGCTCTTTTCCACAAATACTCAGTTTCCCTTGGATACTGGAAGCTGCCCAGTATGGTGACGGTGTTCTACTGTCGGCCGCACTGAAGCATCATGGCTTGGTTCAGTAGCTTGTTTCACTGTCAGCCTTTGGTTTGAATCTGAGGCTCAGCTGGGACCTTCCTGTGTACAGTTGGCATGTTCTCGTTGCTCTCCCAGTCCAGAGGCGCGCAACGTTTGGGGAATTGGCTGCTCTAAATTGCCTGTAAGTGTGAATGTGAGTATGAATGTGTCTGTCCGTATGTGCCAGCCACTGTGATGGACTGGCAACCAATGCACACTGGGATGGGCTCCAGCGCCCTGCGACCTTGAACGGGCTCAGCGGTTTTGAAAATGGATGGATGCCTGACTCACTTACATCTCAGAGATACTTAGTGAGGAGGAAACGAGCATTGTACATCTCCCTCAGAGTGCGTGTGTCATCAAAATGTTGGGTGACCTGTGGATCGTTTGATCACTTCATTTGATTTTGGGCACACTGTTAGGGCCGCAACTAATGATTTATATCAGTTAACCTACGGCTTGGTTTATTTTTTTTAGCCATGCTAGCTCTGGGGACGGCAGTGTCTATCGCTTTGATCCGCTCTGAAATAAGTACTGGATGGATTTCCATGAAAGTCTGCACGGATATTCTGTGAATCCTAACAACTTTGGTGATCCCAAACTTCTCCTCCAGCAACACAATGAAGTTGACTTTTGAAGTTTAGTTATTATTATTTTTTTTTTTTGGTGAAATGTCTTGACAACAATTGGACTGATTACCTTTACATGTGGTACAGCCTCAGCTGTTAAGTGCTAATTAGCTAATGTTAGAAAATTATAACACTAAACTAAGATGGTAAACATTATACCTTCTTGCCGTAAGCATTGTCAATGTGAGCATGTTAGCATGCTGATGTTAGCATTTAGCTCAAAGCCCCACCATGCAGGTAGAGCCTCACTGAGTTGCCAGCACAGACACTTAAGTCTAGACTATCATATATGACAAAGAAAGCATCAAACATGCAGGCGAGAGAGCCTGGAAGATGTGGATGTTTGACAGTTCGTGCTTAAAACATGACTGGAAAACATTTCTGTCTGATTAATCGTCTCATTGAATTTGTCACAGAGCTTTTGAGGTTTTATGCGAGACAGTGTCAAATAGCAATAGCAAGTTTATTTCTATAGCACATTTCGTACACAGGGACAATTCACTGTGCTTTACATAAATAAAAGCAAAAAGGAACATAGTCATCAAACGGTGAGCATAACAATTAAAGATAAGTGAAATAGAGTGATGGACATTTTTTTTAATCTGATTCAAACGACTAAGACAGAATGATGCTTGGTATTTCTGCTACAATCGGCCATGGAGGGCAACACTTGTTCTGAGAAGAAACACATGGGTGCGTCTGCATCTACATATTGTGTGATTGCGACCCACTCAGTGTGTTTTTGACGCCACTTGGCGAAGGCCACTCATTCCACTGCCCTCTTGTCTTCCCTGTGTGTGCGTCTGTGAACCAAGAGTCCCTTTTTAAATAGAGTAATACTGCGAAACACGTCAGAGTGCATAACATCAGATAGGCTCAGAGTAGGGCCTTTAGGGGAGGCAGCATGCACACACTCGCACCCACACAGAAC
This sequence comes from Bovichtus variegatus, assembly GCA_943593645.1. Taxonomy (NCBI): domain Eukaryota; kingdom Metazoa; phylum Chordata; class Actinopteri; order Perciformes; family Bovichtidae; genus Bovichtus; species Bovichtus variegatus. The sequence continues at coordinate 5,709,974 of CALSCE010010634.1, forward strand.
TGGTTTTCTACCAGAGCTCCATAACGCGCCCTGTAGCACACACAGACATCCACGCACGCACACTTACTGCGCGGCTTCTCTCTCGCTTACCTCCTCACGGTGTTTGCCAGACTGGCGCTGCCAACATCATTTGACGGACACATTGACCTGTCTCGCCATGCCATAACAGCACGCCGCTAAGAACAGGACCATGATGCCTTGCTCCTGTCGCCCTCGGTAAGCAGAGCCGCCAATCATCAGTGCTGGTTAGAGATGCCACGGTGAATAAACACCGGTGTTAGCGATTACGCCGGACATTTTGCAGGAAAAGATATTCGTCGATGATGTCAGAGCGCTTACTTTGATCTTTTATGTTTGATGGCTGTGCCAAAAATCATGGTAGGGGACATTTAGTCAGCAAGAACATGAACTCTGAGATTGAGAATATAACTTGTTAAAAGGTAAAGTGCAAATGAAGAAACGATGTAGGTGTAGTGTGCTTATAAACTTTTAAAGCCATACTTTGTTAGATACTGTAGGAATGGTATTATTCTATCTGTAAAGAAGCGTGTGGAGGGAGGAAGAGAGAAAACAGGACTTTTAGATAAACAAGTATAGAAATCTGTTCATGCGTGAGGCTGCTGTTGAATAGTTCAAAAATAAATGGTTACATGTCAGCGAGTCACTTGAATGGGATTGTGATCACTCACTCATGAAGGAAACCGGCATATATGTCAGCGTGTCCAGTCGTCCAGCTTTCTCAAGGGATGCATGCAAGTTACCTCAGGGGACAGGGTTCTCAGGTGCTGAGAGACACAGAACATGTTCACACGTGTGTGTGTGTGTGTGTGTGTGTGTGTGTGTGTGTGTGTGTGTGTGTGTGTGTGGGTGTGGGTGTGTGTGTGTGTGTGTGTGTGTGTGTGTGTGTGTGTGTGTGTGTGTGTGTGTGTGTGTGTGTGTGTGTGTGTGTGTGTGTGTGTGTGTTCTGTGGCCGTAGTCCCCCGAGAGAGGGAGAGAGATGAAATATTCTCCCTCAGGTGTAAAACATGATGAATAGGATGATGGAGGAGAGAAAAAGAACGGAGAGACAGAGAAGGAGCCCTGGAGATGGTCCTCGTGGGGGTTACACATCGGCACACCACTGTGCCATTACAGTGTGTGTGGGTGTGTGTACTGGATCAGGTTGATAAAGAACCCTGCCTTAATGTCATCACATTTCCATGCCTCTGCAAAACAGCCAAATGTCATCAATTGCTGTCGGTTCAGACCACGGATGCAGTGTCCTACAGTTCTGCTCTGTATACAGCACATGCTGTTTGCAAACACACACAGACGCACACTCGGAGGAGCAGCGGGACGACGCAGAGATTTAGCTTTATACTTGTAGTGTACTGCACACTGCAGTTTAGACTTTTCGTATACCGACATTGTTGTGCTTGAATTCCTTGCTTTGATCCTTGGCAGCCAACTGCTGGTGGAGCTAATTAGGCCAGACTAAAATTAGATACCTGCCTATAAGATTCATATATCATCTCGGTCATACGAAACCTCAGATGTGTAAATCTCCTGTCTCCCATCGTTAACTGGCTGCTCAGTATTTTCCAAAGTGCGGTTTTCAGAGCTTTGGTGAAGTGAATTTGTATCACACTAAGAATAAATCCATTTTTATGTAATGTAAGTTGCAAGTGGCCTTAACATTCGTTACCTATTTGGAGCAAAATTAATCAAAACTGTGTTTTCTTTTCAAATGTGCGAGGATATTATAGGTTAGAACTGATGCTGCTAAGCCACGAAGTAACCAAAAATAATGTGAGTAAAGAAATGTCACGCAGATGTTACGTTTCGACATTGTAAGTTCGCCAACCTCGTCAAACTTATCCTGTCATTGTTCCTTTAACATGTACTGAAGTGTGCTCCACTAGTATCCCTTAAATAGCACTGTGCTGTTGAAGACTTGATCAGCCTGTTAATTATATCTCAAAAATAGAAACCATGTAATTAAAGTACAATGCGGTTGTACTTCGTAGAAAACTGTAGCATGAACCATGAACTGAACTGGGCTATAAATAGACACTGGGATATATGATTGGTCAGGTATTTGGTAAGAAAAAAGTATTTTACTAATTAAAACTTTGACCGGATGATGGGAGGTTAGTGGGTCACCAAAGTGAATGTCTGATGCACATTTCATGCCAATCCATCCAATAGTTGTTGAGACGTGTTGTTTTAAAGTCCAAAATCCTTTTTCTCTGCCTCTCCTTCCTCTTTCGCCCCCGTCTTTGCACTGTGGAGGTCTACCGCTGTAGCCTATCCATCATGATAATGTGCCGCTGAATCAACTGCAAATAAGAGGACAGTGTGGCTGTGTTATTGCTCTCACCAAGCATCAGCCGAGTTAGCCAACCACCACATGCACTGAGGAAAAATCTTTAAATCTGCGCCAAAGCACACCTGTTATTGAGACCCAATAAGCAACTGACGTCCAGCATTAAATCAAACCTGACTCAACACTTTGCCTGGGAGCGACGTGGTCACACCTGATCACAGAGACGGAGCAGTTTTTCTTCATATCTTTTTCTTTGTCTTTCCTTCTCTCCTCCTCCTCTTTCCATTTTCTTCCCTTGTGTCCTATTTTCCCTGCTTGGTGACGTACGCATCCCCCCTAGCACACGTATTCCCATACAGTGCATACATAGAGCAGGGGCAATGGAAGTGTGTGTCTGCTGTGCCTTGTAGATGTAAATTATGAAGGACATTTGAATCTATATTTGATGACTGCCTCTTATTTAGAAACCCGCCATTTGGCGTAGCGATAGCTCTCTCTGTGTGTGTATGTGCGTGCATGTAGTATGTGTCTGTTATAGGGATTGAAAGGGTAAAAGGTTGCTGCTATTGAATTTGTCAACCGTTGTTGCCATTTTCATGTTGTGAGGTCAGCATATGGACATGGTCAGCAGACTTGCCTATGGATCCATGCTGTTCTCAAATGGAGCTCCTTTTTAATATTGAAGAACTTGGCAGTAGACTTCTTCAATAAGGTCCGGTGCACTGTTATTTTGTCACACATGAAATCAAGTTCGTATGGCGTTATCAAACCATTAATTCAAATCGGCTTTGTGACAAACTTTCCTGTGCGAGAAGACAGACCGTGGTGGACAGGAAACTATATACATTGTCATACATTCGCAGCAGCGGATAGGTTTGGGCAAGTACGACTTCTTCACCCAACCGCCGCTCAAAAATAAAGATGTGGACGGGAATGGCAGATTTCAGACCTAGGGGCCGAGCCAATAAGAGAAATAATGTGAACTTTGGGAGCCAGGGTGACGCAGGGGCCCCGTCAATCCCAGGCATCTGCTCTTCTGTCTGAGTTGTTGCAAGTCAGAACTGACATTTTGGTGACCTTGCTGACCGTATCAGTGTCGCCAGCCGTTATCAGCAAGACTGCTGCTGGTGTTGATCGTGCTCGGCATAGCCAGCGAAGTTGGAGCAGAGTGGATGATGTGGCAGGGGCCAGGGGTGAGCGGGGGGGGGGGGGGGTAGGGGGGGCCGTGCGTAAGGAGACTGATTCACTGCTGTGCGAGTGTGTGTGTGTGTGTGTGTGTGTGTGTGTGTGTGTGTGTGTGTGTGTGTGTGTGTGTGTGTGTGTGTGTGTGTGTGTGTGTGTGTGTGTGTGTGTGTGTGTCAGTAGTTTGATTCTAGATCAAGTGGAGGCCATTTGTTATGTCATAGAGACTACGTGGCCAGAAGAGACTAAAGTGACAATTTATTTGAATCCTGTTGAGTTGGCCAGTTTCAACATAGTTTACTTTTTTACTAAATCAGGTTCCAATTAGGGTTGAGTGATTATTTCTTTTTCCATATCGTCCAATCGTTGTTACTTAAGATTGCAGATACGGGTCGGCGGCGGCTTGGCTCGGTTTAAAATGACGGAACCTTGCAGTTAAAGTCACGCGATTAAACATTAAAGAAAAGAGTGTGCACATTTCATTTAAACTATTTAAACATTAAAACAAAATCTATTTAAAACCAATGTCTCCTATATTCAAACAACGCCCCCCCCCCCTTTTAAAAGTTTGTATGTTCCGTTTATTACCATATCTTTAATCACGACCGTAGCCTACCGAATAGTGCAACGCTTCATTCATAACATTGACATTCATTATTTATAACTTACAAAAAACATTGCGTGTGATAGATGACAGACACTCAAAGCTCCATTTTAATGCAAACGAATGACATTCGATACAGCCCTATCTTTTCATTTCACAATCCAAATCATATTCATAACTGCTCATATGGAGCGCAGAGCAGAGTTTTGGTGAGCAGGCATATGGAGAACGGAGATGTGGGGTGTTAGATTCAAGGAAAAGAGACGGCACACTGGTTTGTGATTAACCATTTCAAATTGACTGGTCAATCAGCTGATTTTAAAGGGGCACTCTAAATGAATTGTAGCAAGATAAAGTTAGTTTCATCATAACATAGTAAGTCTGAAGACTGTTAAATGGAAACGGTCAGAAACCAAATCTTAAATTCTAATCCCAATGATTGAGGAACCACTGCAGATAATCTGCAGAGTGCAGAGAAAAAGTGGCAAAAAAGAAACCCCAGTTTGAAATGAAGTGCATTTGCACTGCAGCTTAGTAGGTAGAGAAGCTTTATGATCCACACATCAAATAAAATCACTTTTTTGCAACTTCCACACTTTTATTGCTGGATCAAAGCTTCTCCAAAATATAACATGAGAAGGCACAACTCTGAGGATTGAAATGACTTGTATCAGGAAGGAATATCCAGTCATTACAGCAGCTATTCTTGACATGAATGAAAGTGAATCAGCTGTACAAAAACATCATCATGTGCAGATGAAATCCTCTCTCATCGCTTCATCACATAAATTCAGTTGTGATTTCTACTTTTTCTTTTTCTGTAATCCTTCTGAGTAATGCTTCAACTTTTTCTCTGTATGCAAGCCGTGAATATATGAGTATTTTCAAGTCATGCAAATGTGCCTTTGCACGCTGCTGTGTCTAACCAGGTAGTGAAACTCTGACTCAGTTATTTTCCGGCTAGGCACTGTCTACCCTGATCTATGGCTGCACGCACGCACACACACACAGCAACACACGTAGCATACTGTTGATTATTTTTTATTAAGGACACATTTTTGCTCTTGCACAGTAAAAGCAATAGTACACATGGAGAGCTGGCGACAAAAGCAGTCGCAGAAAGAGCGCAAACGTTGGCGGTAGGCTGAGATAGGAGGCAAAACAAAAACGAGCTGAGATAAGAGGCAGATCTGAAATCAAACCAAATAAGAAGCACCACACATATTCAGCATGTCCTGTTTTTTTAAATCAATGAAATTGACGGGGAGCCAGAAAAACTACAAAATGTTTTTCTCTCTGAGAAGTTTGTCACATGGTCATTTAGTTGGTCTGGTCTTTGAAGGTTTAGTGAAACACAGGTGTAGTGAAATAAAGTTAGCCGGGTGAGTAGCAATCAATGCATTCATAATTATGTCTAGGCGTCGGTGTGATAAGAATAACCTTTTAGATTCCTTAATTTTTCTTTGTCTGACTGACTGCCTCATGTTGTTTGTCCAGGTCAAAGTGGTTATCATCTAGAATGCCAAGCTCTTTGCAAAACAGGGTCACAGATGCATCTATACATTTTTGATTAAATAAAAGACACATGACGTGAACAGGGGCTACATGTAAGTGGAACATGAGCAGACCCAGAGGTCAGCTGTGCAAGTGATAATCTCGAATCACTAAACATGCTTTCATTTAGGAGTAAAACCAATCGAAAGATGAACTTAAGATGCCCACGCACTGATTAAGATTCGACATCCAATGACGAGTGGTGTCAAAAGCAGCGCAAAGGTCAGAGAGCTGAAATAGATCGTGTACGAGGGATGGCGGCGAGAAGATCATTAAATAGTATGAGGAGAGCCGTCTTGGTGCAGCGGCGTTCCATGAAGCCTGACTGAAATTGCTCGAAAAGCACATTTGGAAGCAGTTGCTCAGCAAAAAAAAGGCAATTTGTTGATGTAATTAAATCAGGAAACTCGGGGCAAGCAACGCATTCATAAATGGCAGAACAGTAATGTGGCTCAGTGTCGGTTGTTTGTGGACACAATCAAAACCTGTGCAGTCGAATACAGAACCAATACAAAAGCCCTGCGTGATGAAAATAAATGTTGTGCTACTCTCGCCCGTCTCTCCTGCGGGGGAGACGCTGCTTTCACTGTTGATGGTCGTGCAGAATGGATGCAGATGTGGAGACTTGCACGATGGCTTCGGCCCCGTCGGGAGTTTTCCTGCTCCGAGTTTAAGCTCTTTTCAGCTCGATGCACTCCTGCAAAAAAATTAATAAATGTGAGGCGCGTAGAACAGAAAAGCGCGAGGTGCTCAGCAACGCAAATGCTGTGAGCGAAACGCTTTACTCTCATTGAAAACAATTACATAATAGAAGAAGAAGCCTCCGGCTGCTAAAGCGCGCTCCATCTGATCAGGGCCGTAGCCTGCAACAGTATTTGATCGATTATTTTTGGTCCTCACTTCACCAATAGTGTCATCTAATCCAGATGCAATGACATTACTGTGTGTGTGTGTGTGTGTGTGTGTGTGTGTGTGTGTGTGTGTGTGTACACGTGTGTCTCTGGATGTGGGTGTTTGCACACTGCTCTGGCATTTAGAGACTAATCAATGCCCTGCTGACTACCGCTGCTAATTGAAGGTTAGCAGATACCATCAGCATGAGTCTCTCTCTCTCTCTGTGCCCTTCTCTCTTCCTGTCTTTGGTCAATAGATCTGTATTTTTGTCCACCTCAAGAGCAGCATTATCCACCTCTCAGCATACACGCAATGCTCACATTCAGACGCACATCTTTCACCCGGCGATCAACTGAAATTCCCGCTGGGGTTTGGTAGACAGCAGCATGATGCACATCATGAAAGTGATGCTTTACCTCTCAAATCTCACACATGACTGATTAATGCTAACAGAAGCTCGCACCTCTTCTTCAGATTCATTGTATTTTGTTGATAACCATCATGAAAACTGCAATTTTAAATGCATTCATTCCTCTTTCCATGTTAACATTTGAATGGCAGCATTATTGTCTTTGTAATTGAATCATTGAGCGATTTTGTGTGTGTGCGTGTGTGTGTGTGTGTGTGTGTGTGTGTGTGTGTGAAGATACTGAACTAATGATGCAGTTATGTGGAGTCAGCAATGAAGACAGTGTCATGTCAAGCTGACAGTGTGTGTGTGTGTGTGTGCGTGTGTGTGTGTGCGTGTACTGTAGCTGTGAGAGAAATGAGCGCCTCTAGATGATTAATTCTGATGTCTGCTGTTGCCATGGTAACACAATTACCTGAGAAGGAGGGAGAGAGAGAAACAAGATGCTGAAGGGAGAATGAAGATGGCCACTGTTGATGTGGGAAAAAAATTAGGAAGAGCAGAAGAAGGTCGAGGGAAGGGGGGAGAGGATATACATTTTCTTTTTTAAATGAAAAACATTCTCTCTACTTCCTCCCCCTCTTTGTCTCTCCACTCTATCCCCATCTTCTCCTCACTCTCTCCCCCCCATTCATCTTTCTTTAATTATTAACTTCATAAAAAGCTGCATCTGTCTGTTCATAAATAATTTAGCCTCAAATGGGGTGTCCCCTGTGTGTGTGTGGGGGGGGCATAAGACCCTGTCCACTTGTCCTACTCTCTTTCCTCCCTCCTGTATTCCTTTCTTCCCTCCAACCTTCTCCTGATACGCTCGTCTATCCCTCCATGCATCCATCTCTCTTTTTTTATGTCTCTTCATGTCCAACTGCTCATCTACATCCGTCCATTGCAACACGTTTGCCAGTGGAGAGAATGAAAGAGAATATTTGAAGCGATCGGTAATGTCACTAAGATGTTGTAGTTTCAACACAATATATCAGAAGTAAATCTCTTTTTTTTTTCTTCTGCCCTAAAGCCCACAAGTTCACTTATAAAGAACATGCATGAAGTGATGGAACACAATGTTCAGCCTAAAGGCTGTTTAGAAGCCAGACAAGATGAAGATGTGGCCTCAGACCAGGGCTGAAAGATTCATAAGTGTATTAATGAGTACAATCTATGGTTGTGCCTAAATGGACATTACGTTTCGAACATCGCTGGCCATGCACAGCACAGTACATGTGTGCAGGGATTGAACAGAGGATTTAAACTGCACTCAAACTTTCAAACAATCTGGTGGAAGAGACTTTTCTTGGATTTTCCACCCTGATGTTGTCCTTCCAGCGCATGAACGAGTCACAACACTATTTTTCTTTCTGCCGTTTCAATCTACAAATAGTGACTACGAGGGCTTTAAGATACCTACCCGACTTTGACGCTGAGGCTGGAATGTTCCTAATTCTTCTTTAAAGTCCCCCCCCCCC
>CALSCE010010634.1:5753384-5764916 GCA_943593645.1 Bovichtus variegatus
CATTGTGTGGCTGCTGATGGAGTGGACAGAGCATCGGTAGCAGAGAGGAAGCTGGAACAGAGAGATTTACACCGCGCTGTAACACATTTACATCAATTTAAATCCCTTTGAGTGGGATTGGCGCCACGTAGAGGATGACAGATGGAGAGCCTCAGTTTCATGTGTGAAAGGGAGCATGTTCGGGGTGTCGTGGTGTCTCTGCAGGCCAAACGGCACACCATGGACTTGGATTTTGATGTGGCTCTTGGGTATTGTCACTGCCATAGCTCTTTTTTTTTTCAAAGACAGTACTGACCACAACGTCAAAGGGGCAAATGATTCACATCTAGCCCTTTTCATGTCTGTCTGATGTGACAATGTTCGCCAGATAGTGTTTCCATAAAAGACCAATCGTTACACTGAGCTGTGAAATACTGAAAATACTCTTATTTTCCTTAAATAAGGCGCAAACGCAAAGGAGCGTGACCAGCACATTTTTAAACTTTGGTGACCACATGGCAGAAACAAAGCGCAGCTGCTATCTTAGGGTTTGGAGATTTGCCCTTTAAGTCTTTGGAAAATGACACAAGGTCAGCAATCATTCAATTCCGGTGTCTCATCTGGATATTTAAATAGTTAATGAAGGTGCAGTATCTACCCTGCGCCAGTTGTGCTTTAAATAAGCATGGTTTTTGTTGAGGCGTGAGTGTGCGCCTATGCCTGTTGCTGTTTCTGAGCAGAAGGAAGAACAAGTGAGCATAATCGACTGAGAACATGGAGGATGTTTCTGCCTCGAACAATCTGCACGTTTCAGTGCTTTTTTATTATATAAAAAAAAAAAATGGATAATTTATTTATTACCTCTTGCTGTTGTTTGCCCGACAGTATCCTGCTTCCCAAAGCTTTTTCCTTCACTGACCCCCCCCCAAAAAAAATAATGTTGACTTGCAACTTAGACTCTTGCGTTTAGTAAAAATGTCCAAAAGGATTTTACTGTTGAACTTGAAATCTGTGAGTAAAATCTTTGTGATGTTTAGAAAAACGCAGAACATCATTATTTCGTTAGATCCTGACTGATCCTTTACATATTGAATGAAGTCGCGCTGCCGTGCCATCCCTGTGTAAAATAACACACAGTTCACTCTTTCAAAGCGGAGGCTGTAGATGGAAACACACACATATCAGTCCTGTTGCTGTGTGATGACTGGTGTTTAAATCACATTCTCCGTGTTGTTGTGGGCAACCCACTCATCAAACTACATCGGCATTGACGTCCTGATCGTTTAAGTTACATGCTTATAAAAAAAAAAGTAATGCATATTATTACTGTTTTTTTAACTCTGAAATATTGGTACAACCCCATATTGGTCGATCTCTAACACAAACACCTGAGATTTGTGACAAATATAAAATAGAAAGGTGTTTTTGTTTTGTAGCATTTTAGAAATGATGTTTGTGATACAGTGAAACAGATCATGTTGTGTAATCCTTCCCCTGGTTCTCTAACCCTGCACTTGACGAAATTAAATTGTGGATGAAATAAATCTGCCCACAGAATCTGAGCACCTGTGTCTAAATGATACTGGCATTTGTGATAACAGGATGTGAGTGTAGTCAGTGGAGAGAGTGGACCGCTGTCAGTAAATGGTAAAGGTCAGAGTAGGCGACGTTTGTGATGTAACTCTTGAAATAAATAGTATAGTTTGTTCTCTGTAATTACAGGTGTCATCTTGTGCTAACTTCAGCCTCTACATTAGATGACACGCACGCACACATGGATGGGTGGATGGATGAATGTGTGTTTGTTAAACATATGTCGGGTGGTGGGCGTACTGATGTACTGTGCAGAGGGAAGATTGGCTATAGATTGGAGACAAAGATGCCAAAGAGCTCTGATTGGCTATTGAATGGAGGGGCAGAGGTAAGGAAGGAGAGAAAGAAGCAGATGCAGAGGACGTGGAGATGATGATGATGATGATGGCACTGATGATGGCACTGATGATTGCCCATTCACTGTCCAAGCAAGGATGCAGAGCAGGCGAACAGATCCGCGTCGATGGCACTTCCATTCGCTGTTGTTTTTCCCATCCATCCAAAGATGCACTTCATGGTTTCGTCTAAAAGATCATCATCGACTAAATATTTTGTAAACAAGCATATATTTCTTTTTAGTTGGGGTATGATTTAGATGTTTGTTTCTTATTTATTTCTCATCATTATCTACCCAAGATCTTCCTCAGTGTCAGTGTTTTTGGTTTATTTTGTAAAAAGAAAAAAAAAACAAGTTTAACGAAATCATAAGTAAAGAGGTAAAGTATGGTTTATATGTTGTACTGTCTTGCCATTTGCAAGCGGCTTCATCATTTCAAGTGTTAATTGTCTTCGACTCGAATGTCACACGTGCATTCAGTCATTATCAAAGCTACAGGAGGTATAACTATAATATCATAAACTGAAACACTCTAACAACTATCGGAGGAACTTGTTTTTGTTTATGTGCAAGAAAACGTTTTCGAGAACGCTACCTGAAACTCAAAAATAATGAAAACTCATTCAATTGATAAAAACATTTAGATAATTATTATTATAATTATTAATAATATGAATGAATAACTGTCATATCCAAAAAGCCCCCTCCCTACCAGTGATGCTTAAACATGCTAGCGCTAAAACTACATAACATTTTTTAGCATAACAATAAAACTACAATTATATAGTATAAAAAGTACATTCACAGAATTTACCAAAACGTAAACAATGGAATTGACGGTGTAAAAACGAGACTAAAATCCCCGAAAATAAATACACAGATTTCTAGTTATTTGGAGCGTGCGTGCGTCCAACAGAGTTCAGACATTATAAAGGTCACTGTGAAGAGACCTGGAAAGTTGTTAAAGCTAACATGTTACGACATTCCTTTGGAATTCTTATTTTTATATTTAAATGTGTATTGGTGTGAATTCTTATTTTTATATTTAAATGTGTATTGGTGTGAATTGGTCAGTGCATTTGTGCTGACCAATGATATGGATGTATAAAAACACTCTAGTACAAGCAACTCTATAGGACAAATGTAGAAACACACTTGTCATATACAAACACACACACACACACACACACACACACACACACACACACCTTGGTGACAGTTTAAGACGACAGAGGCCAGTGAAGCTCGTGGAGGTGAGAAAGGGAGGAGCAGAGCAGGACAGAGAGAGGGGGAGAGGATGTAGAGTTTTGAAAGGCAACAAGGTGACTGATTGAAATAGAGGAGAGAAGTGGGAGGGAGGGAGGGGAAAACAAACAGAGGCGAGGAGCAGAGGAGACTGACCAAAGTGACAGTGAGTTAGACAAGAATGAGAGAGGGAAGGCTGGTGTGATTGACATAAATACTGGGATAAAGGAGAGAAAGAAGGAGGGAGAAAACGGAAACATGACGCCAGGGGAGGACAAATGGAGAAGAACAAAGCAAACATGGTCATGGGCACAGATGGAAGGAGAGGTGCAGGAAAAACACTGTAGAGAGATGAGTGTAGATCGAGGTGAGATACAAAGACACTCTGGCAGAAATGGAGGTGATGGAGGGAAGACTAATGGCTGAAAAAAGACGAAGGTGGAGAGCTGCGATGCTTGGACGCAGAGAGTGAGAGACGGGAAGGAGCAAACTCCCCATAATTAAGGAAATGACAGGTCTGGTTAAACCAGTGGCTCAGTTCACATTGGCACTATCTGCCGGTATTTACGGTGCACAGCAACTGTGTACACAAACAGTACAAGAAAAGTCCATGTGGTCTGGGCCAAAGGAAAAATAAAGATACATGGTTGCCTTTTTGGTTTTGTTCCAGTCCGTGCTCACACCGACCTCACAAACAAACCAATAGGTGTAAGCTTGACGTTACACAGACTGACAGTCAACTCATTGATTGAGCTGTTTTCTTTTCGACCGTCATGCTACAACCTCAGTGGACCCACACAGGGAATTTAAAGTCCTGTGAAGTGACTGCGCGTCATGCAGCACATCACTGCACCTTATTCGTAGGTTTGTTCCCTTCCGTGTTAAAAAATGACGGATTATGAGCATTTTTAGTCGAGACTACAACTAGACCTTTATACAGGCTATCGTAGATGGTGATGAACAGATACAGGTGGGAGGCATTTTGACAGCAATGTTACTGTGTGGAAACCACATTTAATGTGTTTCACTTGCTTTTAAGCCAAGCAAATGTCATGGCTCTGGGGGTTTGCAATATCTGTGGTTGGTCCTCCACTTTGGTCCATTCTGAAATATCCCAACAACAATATGATGGATTACCATGACATTTCATACATGTATTCATGGCACCTGGAGGACAAATCCTATTGAGTTTCGTGATTCCCTGATTTTAACTCTAGCAGCACCATGAGGTTGACATGTGTGGTTCAGAGTGAAACAGGGCACAACATAAGCACCAGTTACAAATGCAATTGATTTGCATCAATCACAAGGCAAAAAAAACCCCAATGATAATCTATTGAGTGGCTGGTACATTTTGAACATTCATTAGCCATCGGCCAGTGGACAAACAAGGTAATTTTGCACCCTGGAGTGAAATGTATCGACAACTAATAAATTGATTGCCGTTACATTTGCTTCAGATACTTAAGAGGATGGGTCCAGCTGACTGGTGACCCTCTGACTTCCTCAGGCACCACTATTAGTTCAGTTTTGACTTGTCATGTGAAATATGTCAACATCTACTGAGTAGATCGGCTCAACATTTTGCACAGGTATAGTTGGTGAACAGATGATGAATCCTACTGACTTTGTTGATCCCCTGACCGTTCATCTAGCACCATGATCAGGTCAATTTTATACTTTGGTTTACTTTTGAAAGAGGGTGAGAAAAAAAAGGAAAGATATGAGTGAATAATTTGGAAGGAAGAGCGAGATAGAGATGTCTTTGGCATTCTTTAATGGGCATATCAAAGCCTGCATCTGATGAATTTTGAGTTATCAGGTTGTAACATCCTGTAAAATAACATTTTATGTATCATTGTGAAATCACTCCTTTTCCCTTATAGAAGTCTTTGTTGACATCATTCGCTTTTTGAACTTTCTTCGTGGATGTGATGTTAGCCTAGCACCTTGGCCGGGCAACTCCCAGCTGCGAGTGTGTCTGACTGGGTGACTTTTAATCAGGTTGCTGCTGGAGGAGCATGCATACTCTGTCAAATCTTCCAATCTCACATAATCTGTTACTATCTCGTCCTGATTGCTTGGCATGCTGGGAGTTTCAGGGCTGTGTGGGAACTCAAACAGATCATTCCTTCAGTTATGTTAATTTCAGTCTGAGTGCTGTGCAATCTAATTATAATGCTGGGATAAAATTACAGTAAGGGAATGAAAACTGATGATGTATTGTTCCAGCGATGACGTTAGTCAGGTGCATTGTTGACGAGACTGTTCAGTATGTTTTATATTTCAGTTTGCTGACTGAAATATTTCTGAGAACACAGCAATGGAAAGATCACAGTTATAGAAGTGGGGTTGAAAGTCGATTGAAACTGTATATACTAGTAAAACATGCTTTTGTCCATTGGTCTGTTGTTTGTATGTTTGGTTTCAAGCTTAATGACTCAGGAATTATAATTATGTAACACAGAAGGGGGACTGGGTGTTTTAAATTGAATTAATTTAAATTTCACTTTTTAATAGCAAATGGTTAAAGTATGTTTGGAATTGAATTTTGCTCCACATAATCTATTTAAAAGAATAGGCGGTTTAAGGTTTCTAATGGGAGGCAATTATAATATTTCTAAACTGCCAATGACTGCTATTACAATTGTATCGGCACACTTTTTGTTTATCTTAATAATGGTGTTATGTTCAGTATTTTTCACCACATTAGGGCATTATTTAAAACGGTTGTAATTTTACCATCAACAGTAAGAGCATAAATGAAAGAATTGAAAGCTATCTAACTTTGGTTTCTGAGATGAAAATGGTAATATATTTAAATACAAAGCGATGAGAGCAGCATCGTGATTAAAAAAAGGCCCCTTCAGGCAATTCTTTGTGAAATTCACAATTGGATAACATACAGCGGATAGTATGGTTATATCCTTTCTACAGTTTGGATTTAAAATAATCAGACAAATCTATTGAAAAATGTTGCATCATATGTTGCCTTGTAAGGCAATTTCAAGATAATCTGACGTCAATAAGAAATGTACATGTTTGTAACGTCGAACCAAAGCAGTTATGCATTTATGATACGAATAGCCACTCATCAGGTTTTGTACTAAAATACAATAATGTACGTCCAATAAAACTAAACGTGACTTTAACATCAGAGCTTTGTGTCTTATTGTAAATCTCATACTCCTCATGGGTACATTTCACATACACCGAACACAAATGCAGAATGTAACGTACAAACCAATCACTTAAGACCAACCGCTAACCAAAGACGTGAACATGCATGTGTCGAGCTGCTGAGCGATGCCTGTATTTATGTTGACGTGTTGCTATTTAGTACACTTTAAGTGTGCGGCTATGGCTGTATCGGCAAACGAAGCCATCAAGCGTTAAGAATAGGCATACAAAGGTCAGAGCCTCAGCGTCCTGGCAATATTACTGTGAGCAAGAATGATCATGTAGGAGGTAAGTGCTAGGAAAAGAAATGACTAACAGCAGAGAGCAAAGGAGAGAAGAGGGGGGGGGGGGGTCAACCGCTGGATTCAGATAAGATTCTCAATCTATTCAGATCTGTGCCGCCAGTTTACTCACAGCTAATGGCGCATTTCCAATGCACGACACTGATCAGGTTTTCTGGTTTTAAGACGGTTTCTCCTTTTCAGCTTCGTCAGATACCTGGAGCTGATTCCTCTGCCTCTTTGCCGAGACACAGATCAACGCAGACCAGCAGCCTTTGCTCCTAATATGTTTTTAATATAAAGCAACCAGAGCCAGATCACTGCAGCACAACAACAGTCTCCCCTTTTTGGTCTTCTCGTACATCTAAAACACAAACTAACTAAAAAAAAAAAAAGCTTTACCTTTGTCCAGCTGGCTGATCATTTTTAGAGCATCTTTTGCCCACACTGCAATTTGATGCTATTAAAACAGTGTTTGAACTCGAGGCCCCTCCAGTAGCGTTCTGGTGTGTGTCTGCCTCTGTTCTGACCCAGTGTTTGTAATGACAGGGGTTTCAAAGGATGCTTTTTGAAATGGCTTTTCACCGGGAGCATAAATGGACCAGTGGGAGCTGGAAAGGCTCTCGTGCTTTTCTCTCTCCTTCTAATCTCGTTTCTGTTCTTCTGTCATCTCCTGTGATCGCTTTCTGTAATCGTTGTTACCTCTTCTCCTTTTCATCCTCCATTCATGTTAACCCCCCCCCCCTCCTCTTCCTCCAGGTCATTGTTAGGCAGGCTCTTCTGCTATCTAATAGTTCTAAAAAATATATACAGTATATCGGACCTACACTGTAAAGTAGCATACAGTACTTATCATTCTGTAGTGTGCTTGTGTATCTACACAGTGGCACACTGTTTATTGTGCATTGTACAAACTCTCTGTGGTGTTTGTTTGCGATGATCGTACGAATGTCATTTTCACTGATAATGTGATTACGGCACCTTTTTAGAGTTTAGAGAAGACTCTGGTCAGGCCTCTACTAACCTGCTGCTTCTCCCCTCTCGTGTTTCCTCCAGGCGGATGCTAAGATGGTGTGTGATGTGGTCAGTCGTATGGAGGACACAGAGCCCTACTCCGCCGAGCTGCTCTCCGCCATGATGCGTCTGTGGTCCGACTCAGGCATCCAGGAGTGTTTCAGCCGCGCCCGCGAGTACCAGCTCAACGATTCAGCGCAGTAGTACGTACACATTACCTTGTGTGTGGTTATTTTGTAGATGCAGGACATGTGAAATGGAGCCTATTCTAGTTTGATCGTTTCAGTGTTTGTTACAGAGGTAAATGTGACAGTTGGCTGCGATATTGAGTGATGCAGTAAAGGCGTGTTTTTGTAGGCCAACCAGGAAGCTCGCATTGCATTAATGCAGAGAAATAGGCTCTGTGGCGAACAGACGTTTGTGAAACTTGTTCAGAAAGACGATCTTCACAAATGAACACCACCATGTATGCTTTTTGAAGCATAAATGCAATCGCCAGAAGCTAAACGCTAACATTAGGCTCTAAACAAACTACACCTCACAGAGTTTCCACTTGTAAGCCACTGCCTTTTTAAGTCGCGTAAAAGCTTCAAAATTAAATATATTATTGACATATCTAATGTCCTACAGCAAAACGTAAAAATCTCTTAAGCTTGTGTTAACACACATTTCAGGCATCTAACCAAAAAAAAAACCATTAACTTCGAGACAAGGGAACCGGAGGTGCATAATTGCTTAACCCCTCTCCGGCTTTTAGGACTCATTCCTGCAGTCCTCAATTGATCACAGATGATGGCGCCTAGCCCAAGTGGGTTTGAGTCTGAATGTGACAAAGTGACAAATGAAAGGTATGAGGGAGTTGTGTCCTTTAACAACCACCAATATCAGACAATAATGCTACAGTCTATTACATTTTCAGACTGACTCGGAACAATAGTGTGTGTGTGTGTGTGTGTGTGTGTGTGTGTGTGTGTGTGTGTGTGTGTGTGTGTGTGTGTGTGTGTTTGTGTGTGTGTGTGTGTGTGTGTGTGTGTGTGTGTGTGTGTGTGTGTGTGTGTGTGTGTGTGTTTTCCACCTGTCCAGCTGAGGCCTGATTTTCACAGTACAGATCAATACATCAGTCATTACCCCCCCCTTAATCCATTCCACCCACCCACCATAAAAGAAAAAAAAACATGCTCTCATACACATACACCCACACGCAACACTATTTATTTATTATCTCCTAAATGCGATCATACACTGGCTATTACGACACAGTCAATCACCATTACAAGTGCAGCGCCTGATTTATGCTGAGTGCCTGTGTGTGGGTGGAGAGGGAGAGAGACAGCAGGAGAGACACAGCGAAGGAGAGAGAGAGGAAGATGGGGGTGTGATGTGGGGGGGGTCATTTCCCTCAAGTGCCATGTTTGTGCGTGTAGCCCTTGTTTAATTGTGCACCATACATCCAATGAAGTTACACAGTGACAAAGAGAAACTGAAGGAGAGTGACGGATGGAGTCGTATATCTGTGTGCAGCACATATACTATACATACTGTATATCAGTCTGACGGGCAACCATTGATGTAGTGAATGCAGCTTGTGGTCGTCTTCACTTTATACACTGACCATTTAATAACGTGAATTCGTATGATATACACCATGATAAGTTATGCAAAACAGTGCCTGCCTTTACATTTCTACTGCAGCATTGGGTTCAGTTTAGGTTTTTTACCCAGAATTTGTAGGCATTTATAAGCAGTTACCCTGATATTAGAACTGGCTAAAATGAGAAGAAACCACACCTAAAGATGAGATCGAATGCAGAGAACTTGAGAAAAGGCAGACGGAGAAAGCGCATGGACAATATGTAGAGATAAGTTCTAACGGAGACAAAAAGAATGCACATCAAAATGATTGAATGATGCAGACCGCTAAACAAATGAGACCAAAAAGGCCAGGAAAAGAGCGAGTCGTGAGTCAAAAGTGGTGAGAGAGCGAGAAAGGATAGAGAGAGAGAGAGAGACCGTTGCAGCACTTAGTTACGTCTCATCATGGCAGACATCTTGGAAGTGCAAACATATTCCTTTCAACATTTACATGTGGTCAATTAACTCAAAAAACATCCGCTCTGTGTGTGAATGTAGGCGTGCGTGTGTGTGTGTGTGCGCGCGTGTAGGTGTGTGTCAGTTTGTGTGTCTGTGTTAAATGTCACATTAAAGATTTATGCACACTTCCTATTATGTGGTTGCCTGTGGTGCAGAACAGGCCAACCAGCCAATGGACTGATAGGACAGAGATCACATGATCAGACCACGCTCGGTCTGACTGTGTGCGTGTGTGTGCGTGTGTGTGTGTGTGTGCGCGTGTGTGCCTCTCTCTTGATAATCCTTAACACCTTTTTTTTTTTTTTTTTTAAAAAGTCAAGATATTGTGTAAGAAGGTTATAGTGCAAGTAGCGAGTGTTTGTGGGGGTGCGGGGTGTAATAACACATGCATGTCGTGTGTGTTTGTATTACATAGAAAGCATAAAAGAAAAAGTTTCTGAGAGCAGCAAGTACTGCCTGAAGCCGTCTCAAATGCCCTGCATGTCCTGACCTATTTACCACATAACACATACACTCTTACACGGTGTTTCTGATTTACCTGCCTCTGCAACACAGCGCTGGCTTCGGTCACATCCTCTATAGGCACCCATACGCATTTACATTAAGCTGCCAGATGAAATGGACAGTGGCCGGTTGGTTTGCTGCACTGAAAGACGGCACTGTTAAATGGATGGAGGGCATCGTGCCCACTAATAGCAGGCAGTCTGAGTATACTAATTGAAGTAAAATGTCAGACAAAACGGCCTCATTCTACACTCTATACGACAGATTTTGTTCCCGCATCTTGCATTGCATTCTATTATTTAGGACCATTGAACTTCTCACGGGGGAAAAATGTACTTTGGCCGTATTGACCTTATTAGATAAACTTATTACGTCCTAGTGCTGGCGGGTGCTGTTATTTATTATTATTTGATATTTATTTCCTGGCTTGAGAAAGTTCATTTTAATCTTCTTAACATAAGTAACCTCATGCAAAATAGAAGTCGTGATCTGCTCAGTGTTGATGTAAGATGCACTTTGAAGTGTGTATGTGGTATGTTGCACTTATATTGGTTTGGCTTATTTGAAGCTATTTTACTGCACTTATATGATTACACCTATTTGAAGCTAATGTACTTGTATCCTGTATATATAATTCTATCCTCGTGATTTTTGTTGCACTTATTGTAAGTCACGTTGGACAAAAACGTCAGCTAAATGAACTGTAATGTAATGTAATTTGTACCAGTTTGACATTTCCTGGTTTATCTTCTTCTTCTCTGGGCTAAATAATGACGGGCTTGTTTTCCTCTTATTGAGGTTGTATCGTGTTGCATCGTGTTGCTGCGGCTTCTGTAGAGGTGACGAGTTCTGGTTGTAAATACTGTATGTGTCAGAACATCACAGTAGGGGAGCGGACTGTTAAAAAAATAAATAGAAAACATACATGCCACATAGACATGTTTTAAGGTGTATTTCAAAGTATGTAAATATATTCTAATATATTCTAAATGTTGGGTCATTGCACTCCAGTTAATACAGCAAGGGATCAACACGACTGTGCTGTAATACCTTGGCACCCACTCGCCTGCATACTTTTATCTGCATCTCTCTCTCTCTGTGGGTTTCTTCTCCCGTTTCCCCACAAAACAAAGCATTGCAACAAACACTATTGCCTTAGTTGATGTTAATTACTGGACAATGTGGTGACATCTCTTTACACATCACATGTAACAATACTGCAGGCTACTAGACGAGAGTCTGTGACAGAGAGAGGGCTGCAGTGTGTGTGTGTGTGTGTGTGTGTGTGTGTGTGTGTGTGTGTGTGTG
>CALSCE010010634.1:5786643-5805061 GCA_943593645.1 Bovichtus variegatus
TCTCTCTCTCTCTCTCTCTCTCTCTCTCTCTCTCTCTCTCTCTCTCAGCGCTAAAGCTGTTTGTGCTTTTCACAAGCTGTCACTACTCTTGATGAATTACCAACAAACCCCAAACAACCCTGAGAAATGACATCAGCGGGCGAGGTGGAGAGGACAGTGGGTAACGTAGTTTACAGCATGTCCAGTTTCAGTCCCAGCGATAGATAATAGACTCCTATAGGCTGCGGGTTTGTGGGTAATGTAGTCTGAAGTCACGCGAGAGACGGTGTACGGGCAATGCTGTTTTTATTTGATCTATCGGTGAATGATACAATCAGTGGTCCATTCAGGTAACAAAGGACGGAGTTCATCTGGGCAGCAGGTGGTGGCACAATGGAAGTGTGAGCACCTTGTGCCAATTCAATGCCATGGCAACATAACCATTTCTGAAATCCCCCAGCGGAAGGATTGGGACTGAATTGGGAGATGTAAATGAGCTCCTGTGGTGTCTTTTTGCCGACTTATTTATGCTTCAAAGTTTGAAGTGGAGTTTTGCCTGTAAATGCTTCTGGGTCGTCTCATAATATGTTCAGTTCCCACTCGATAAAATGAGCACTTAAGCCTCTGCAGAGCCAGAGAGATCCTGCTCTTCTGTTGGACTGGGAGAGGATTCAGAAAGCCGCGGGGCACGTGGTCGTAATAAACTTGTGTAGAATTAAGGAGGCAAAGTATGAGCTGGTAAAAGTCCTCGCATTCATCATGCTGTCGACCCCTTAATGCTGCTGCGGCCTTTTTAGCCTTCAGCCCTCCAGCGTCCACATCATTTAACCCCTCCGTCAATACCAACCAATCTGTACAGATCACCTACAGCTGTGTGTGTGTGTGTGTGTGTGTGTGTGTGTGTGTGTGTGTGTGTGTGTGTGTGTGTGTGTGTGTGTGTATTTTACTAAGCACTATAAGTAAAATATATCTGCTGTATCTCCCTCACTGCTGTGATAATTTATTGAACGTTGTATTTATACATAAGAGAAATGACAATAAAGCACCACATGAGTAACTTTATACGTGTGTTTATTTTCCTGAGCTAATTATTGTGTGTGTGTTTATTTGCAGAATATTTCAATGGAAATACTGACGATGTTTGTTGCTTTTTTCTCCTCCTCCCCCTCCCCATTCTGTGTCTTCCTAAAATGAGATTATTGATTGGAAATGATTTCCTGAACATGCTCACTTTGTAAACTGACAGTAACACTGTTTCGTGTGTGTGCGCGTGTGTGCGTGCAAGAGAGAGAGAGACAAAGAAATCCCTCCTCGGACTGGATCTTTGTCTGACTGCATAATATGTATGCAGAATGTTGCACTTAATGTAATTAAAGATGCACAAGCAATTTAATTGTGCAGGCAATGTTTATCCTCCCCGACGTCTGTAAGTTTTAATTGGAAAGAAAGAGAGGGGGGTGTGTTATTATTCTCTCTTTCTGTGTGTAAAAGTAAGCCATGTTGTTTTTGGCCCATTTGCGTCGGGTTTTAACTGGCCTGATGTTCTTTCCTCAGTCTCTCTTTCAGATTGGTGGTAACTTTAACTGTTTCTTCTTTCCTCCCTCTCTTTCCCCCCCTGTCCTCTCCTCTCTGGTTCATCCCCCTCTCTTCTTGTCACCTGTTCTCGTTCTTTCATCCTTCTTCTTTTATGTGATTCTTTTATTTCCATCTTTCCCATCCATGTCTCTCTTCTCCTTTCCTCCGCAGAATCGCATGCACGAGTCTCTGATGCTGTTTGACTCGATCTGCAACAACAAGTTCTTCATCGACACCTCCATCATCCTCTTCCTCAACAAGAAGGATCTGTTTGCAGAGAAGATCAAGAAGTCTGCACTCAGCATCTGCTTCCCTGAATACACAGGTATGGGGGGGAAGAAAAAGAGAAAAGAACTGTCAGTTTTCTTGAGTGTAAGCAGCAACGAAACGTGACGGAGCACAAAAAAGATTTCTGTTCTGTAATTTCAGTTTGGAAAATACGCTCCTTCACCTTGTTGAAAAATCTGATGAGAAGATTGATGCCACTCTGTATGTTAAATAACGTAGTCTAGCCAGAGCCAGTAGCTGGTTAGACTAGCTTAGCATAAAGTTTGGGAACAGGGGTAAACAGCTGGCCTGGTTTAGTCCAAAGGTAACAAAACACCTCAAAAGTTCACTGATGAACCACATATTGTCATTTTAACACACGTTTATTAAGATACAACATGTTAATAATGCGTTGTAATGGTGTTGGTAGGCTGATTTTGTTACCTGCGCTCATAGCCAGGCAAGCTTGTTCCTGTTTTTATGCTGTAGCTTGATATTTACAGTACAGACATGAGAGTGTTATTAATCTTCCCATCTCACTTTCAGCAGTCAAACTCTCCCTTTTAACTTCAAATCTTATGTTCTAAAACTGCCTGAAAAGTCGATACAATGAGGCTGAAATTGAGGCGATGCTACAGTGTTTCCGCCAGTAAGTCAGTCGGGGGGTGTTGAGCAGAAACTCGGAGGAGCGGCTTGTCCAGCTTAAAGGACAGCCCACCTTAAGACACGGGAACTTGGCTTGGGTCTTGAGGAGTCGCCACCATCATACACGCGCTCTCGCTGTCTATATCGCACACTCGCTAGCGTTCAACACACACACAACCAATGTACCAAGTTATTCCTTAAAGGAGATGCTACATGTGTAACACACTTGAGTTTAAACGCATCTTAAAAATATATTAAAGAAAAAGAAAATGCCTGCCTCGGAGTCAACTTAGGCCATGTGTGAAGCAGGTTAAAGAGAGGAACACTAGTTTGAAAGACATGATGTAAAAGTATGAATGACTGCCAGCTGTATGATCCTAATGTGATTTTAGAAATGAAACCGCTTTTTGAAAACCCCTCCCATGTTTCTTGCTTCGGATTAAACGCTGGTTGATACAGCAGATTAGTTTGTTCTGCACTGTACCTCCGCAGCTGCGAGGACCAATCAAAGCAGCTGTGTACAGCGTGGAGTCAGTTTGAATTATCAGGTGTCAGCAGGAGAGCGAGCCGTAACCAAATGACAAAATGTTTGATGTCGCCTGTTTGAAGAGCTGTGTACCCTGTAGTTTGACGCGAGCGACATACATGAGGGTTTACTTACAGCGACGGGGAGGGGGAGGAGGCACATTTCTTTACGTGGAGGTGAGAGTCAGATGCAGCCGTGGCAGTGAAAAGGAAAGGGATCGTGAGTCAGAGCAGCAGAGGGTCACGCTTGGTCAGCCTCGAAGAGAGGAGAGAGGAGATGGAAGGTGAGAGCTGTCTCCTGCTCTCTTTCTCACTCACACACACACACACACACACACACACACACGCAGCTCTCTCAGCTGATCCTTCTCATTTCTGTCTCTCACGCTGTACTTATT
This sequence comes from Bovichtus variegatus, assembly GCA_943593645.1. Lineage (NCBI taxonomy): Eukaryota > Metazoa > Chordata > Actinopteri > Perciformes > Bovichtidae > Bovichtus > Bovichtus variegatus. Next base: position 5,790,033 of record CALSCE010010634.1, read on the forward strand.
TTTTTCTAACTGCCTTGATAATCACAGTAAGTCCATCTGACATGTTCCATCTCACCTTCTGTTTTCAAACCTGTGTAACAAAAGTAAACCATCTGGAGAAAAAAAAAGTATTATGGTATTATGAATCGGACGCATGGAGATAAAAGGACTCAAATCAATGCAGCAGAGCGGCGATATCCTGACGTTAACGGAGGGTTTTTTTGAGCCACCAGTTACGTTATCATGGCGTGAAGGATGGGTTGAATGCACTCTAAATGTCACTGTGTGTGCTGTGCTCTGTATATGTGGGACCATTAAAAAGAGGATTCAAATTCCTCCGTTCCCATTCAAATGTAATCTTGTCAAATTAAGTTTTGTGCGAGAAACTTGAATAAATACAGTTGTTTGAAGGAGATGTTTTCACATCAATATAAAATAGATATTAGAGACGGAATTATATAAGATTTATTGTTTTACTGCCGCATCGAATTGGTGTCATAAATCGTGGAAATGGTATCGACGACTTTATTTCTGGTGTTGTGTCATCCCTGCTCAGAACAGTAAGATGAGCAGCTGATCGCGCTGCTGGACAGGAGAACTGATCGAATTAGAGCTGCTCTGTAAAAAAGGACTGGATGTTTGTTAGACTGCTGGAGAAGAAAAACTTCAGTCCTCCATTTTGTACGTTATATAAAAAAAATACATAGTATATTTGATATGATATATTAGCTAAAATGTCAGGCAGAAGGTGGCCAGCAGCAGCAACAACACTCTCCCCCCCTCCAGTGGAGTTCTACCTTTTGTGGGTTCCTCTCATTTGGCGTGAAAGCAGTTGTCCCGCACTAAAAACTAAAAGTGAACAAACCCCGCTGTGGAAAGGTCGCCTGTCTCCCTTTTCACCTCAGGCCTGTTCCGCAAAGCTCAGTGTTTTTGTCTCCGCTTAATTATTAATGTCAGTCCAGGGTGTCAGTGCCTTTTGATACATTAGATGCATTACAAGCTTTGTTTTATGGGTTCATATGAGTTTTGTTGTTGTTCTCCCGGGCTGTTGGATCAGCTGCTCAATTAAGGAAAGTGCAAACAGGTGTGACTAATTATGACCTTAGCAGGGAGGGGCGAGGCACTGTGGAGAGGGAGGGGTGGAGATGGTTCTGTAGTAAATTACATTATATTATATGTTGTGTGCTCATTGCTCTGTATTAATGGCCCGTAGATTAATTGTGTTGTCGGCAGTAACTCTATTCATGGTTTGTTCATTATTCTGTGGGATTTGGACGCTTGCTCGGTTCAGCTCACCCTACACTTACCTGGGCAGATGGTATGTTCCAGTTCCCTGGAGTAAAGGGAGGGGGGAAGGAGACGGCTGTCAACCTTTTGTGTCTTTTTTTTATTTTTTGCACTACTCCTGTTTATGGACCTTGTTCTCCAACATCCCTTTTGAAAGTTTTCCGGTGCCAAACAACCTAATCTGCTCTTTATATGGGGCGGTGGCTCTGCACCTGGAATGATCCGAAATGCAATGGAAGCCTCTTATAGTGATCACGTTTGTCTCAGTGTAATTGATTACTAGAAGCAGGTGATTATTATAATCAAAAAAAAATAAAAAAGATAGCTTCACTTTTTACTAGGGGTGTCATGATTCTCCAAATCCACGACTGGATTTGACTTTCGATTTAAAAAAATAAATAAATAAATAAATGTAAATAAATAATAATTCCAGCACATTCTTCGAGTCTGGATTCGTAGAGATCAACAGATCATTGGTTTCATGCCTTGACAACTGTCATTTACATTTAAAAAGATGCATCGTATCGAGCTTATACATCCACCATATATTTGTTTAGGAACGTACCACTCTGGCCATATGGTCAAATTTAAATCATTTATTTTAAAATGTAATAACAATATCTTATTTCACCAGCGACCCAACTGTAGGCTACACAAAGACAAAAAAGATTGGCTTTGTTGCTGTGAGTGTTGTTTTTTCTGTGGACGTGCACAAGTCGGCGGGGGTGGAGAGAAAGAAAACACTGTGAGAATCGCTGATCCTGCTTTTCATTCCGATGATCGAAATCGGAAGCTCACTACGATTGATTTTCGAGGTGAAATCTAAATCATGACACCACTACGATTTACTGAATGTTATTGACTATTTCAAACGCTTTGAAATGACTGTACACAATTCTAATACACCGTAATGCAGTAAAGTACTAAATAAAAAATAGTTTATTGTGGTTCCAATTGTAATGAGGCTACAGCCTAAAACAGTCTTGTGCTCTTAACAAAACGTGAGGTCAGTACTGCAGATAGGCTGCTAATCCACAGCTGGGCCGTGGTTTCAGAGCATTTCTGCATTTTTAACAGGCCTCAAAATAAACTGTAGGCTATCAATGCCAAAGATTAAAAAAATTAATAAAAAAATATAAATTCTTTCCAATATGTTGTTTTGTATGAAAAATGAACACTGTCAGCGTACTACCTGATTCCTTTAGGATAATTATGTAAAACATTTGTATGGGAATGATGGGAGTGTCATTTCGATAATTCCATTATATGAGAATAGTCTCATCTATCATGTCTCTCGTCTCTCCAGGACCCAACACCTACGATGACGCAGCAGCTTACATCCAAGCACAGTTCGAGAGCAAGAATCGCTCTCCAAATAAAGAAATCTACTGTCACATGACCTGCGCCACGGATACAGGAAACATCCAGGTGGTGTTCGACGCCGTGACCGACATCATCATCGCCAACAACCTCCGAGGGTGTGGCTTGTACTGAGCACGCCCACACACCCGTAATATCCTCCCCCTTTGTCCCCTCTTCTCTCTCGCTCCTCCCCCCTCCTCGTTCCTGTCCCTTTGACACTGCTGTGGAAATGATGATGATGACAATGATGATGATTCTGCTGATTATTTAAAAGAAAAAAGAAAGAAAAATGCAACTAGGTACATATTAATAATGAGGATAATTTAAAAAAAAAATAGGCATACGTATATATAAAAATATATATATATATATATAATGTTTTTAGTTCTTGTATCTTCTCTTCTCGCTCCGACTTCTCCTCCTGATGTTTTTTGGCTCGCTGCCAAGCAAACAAATTTGTTTTAGTAGAAAACACAAAACCCTGCAGCCTGGAAAACTTCTTGAACAAAGTCAATGAAAGCCTCCGTTCCCCGTCCTGCTCTATTTTTCTTTCTCAGCTGTGTCTTTTGTTGTTAACAAAAACAAAACCTGTACCTTTTTTTTTTTTTTGGCAGATTCTTTTTTTTTTCTTTTATTACTACTATAAATATGACTTCTGTTTTATTTTTGTTAATTGTGTGTATATTTATTACATGAGTATCAGTCTGTACACTGATTTTTATTCACATTTTGCCTCACCTTGACACCTTTTTATTTGTGTATTATTTTGTTAGTTTTTTGCTATAGTAGTGATTATGTAATAACAATTTTTGCGGAAATGTGTGAAAATGTCGACAGCACTAAAGATCACCAGACAGGTCGGCGAAAACCTTAAACTCTCGAGACCTGCTGAAACTGACAACACCGATTTTAGCATTTGTCTTTTGTTTACATTAGCCGAGACATTTTAAGATGTTTATTGTCGATTTCCTTTTTGTTTTTGAGTAACTTGTATCATTTTACTCTCCACAATCCGGTTTTCATCGACAGGAAGTGAGGCTTCCTGTTCCCCAAAACTGGCCTTAGCCATTCGCCAGCCGTCGGTCGTAGCCGAGCCTGAGAGCCAATAGGAAATGTGCTAAATGTCCTATCAGTGCCATGTAACAGAGGTACTGTCCTGTAGATAGCTACGCTTTTAGAAGCAAGTACACAACGTTATAACTCTACCTTCCACACTGTTATAACCTCTAGACCTACTAACATTCTCCATGGAAGGAAACTCACTCCTGGTTTGATAATGGTTGATTAATTTATTAATTTATTTATTGATTGATCGCCTGATCTACACATACCTCTCTCTCTCGCTCTCTCTCTCCATCTCGCTCTCTCTCCCTCTCTCTCCCTCTCTCTCTCTCTCTCTCTTCCTCTTCATTTATACACCACCACGCCTTTACTTCTCTCACCTCCATCCATCTTTCTTTTTTCTTTTTTTTTTTTGCATGGCGCCCTGTCGTCCTGATTTCCTCCTTTTATCCAACCCTCCCTCCTCTTCTCCTCTTCCTCCTAAAGCCCTGACACAGATAGCATGAGATACTCGAGCCTTTGTATAAAGAGACCAGTTAATTCATAAAACTTAAAAAAATTAAAAAATTTAAAAAATAAAAAAAAAGCTTCACGTAGATACTGTTGAGATAATAATTGTAAAAATCGTTTTAATAAAAATTGCAAAAGATGAATAAAAAAGACGGAAAAAATACAAAAAAAAGAAAAGCGCTAAGAAGACGGACATCGGCAACAGGAGGAGATCGATGATTGGTTCCTGAATGGGACGGGGCGGGGTCAAATAGAAAAAAAGTGAGTCAACGTTTTGAAGGGTTGAAAGGTCATGTGAGGCTTTGAAGAAGAAGTGTAGATTTTGGGATTCTTGCAGTAACACTTAGAATTGAAATGGTCAAAAAAGTCTGCACCTATAATAATGAATAAAAACCAACGAGCGAGGGTATTACTACAACATTGACGACAGCAATGATCATTATGATCCGGTAATATTCGCAAAAGATAATCTTTCTTGTGCTTTGTAGCTACGAAACGTTCTTTTCTCTATATTTCCCTTTTTTTAAATAAAGATGTTTTGCTAAGGGTTCCAGTTTGACCAGCGAGCTGATTTGGAACCACGACGGTCTCAGACTGACCCTGTGTTGTTGTAATGCTCTGAACTGTGCCCCCCATCCCCTCCCTCCTTTTACCTTTTTGCCTGTTTCCCTGCATTAGAACCGTGTCCTCACTTTAGCCTGACTCAGAACGATTAAATATAATATTATAACAATATCTATTTTTTATTATTTCAGAAAAAAATGAAACCACTTTTTTTGGGGAGAGCACGTTTCTCGCTGCGTCCGCTAGTTAGGGACGCCGCATGTTCACACATCAACGCTGTACAAAGTCATGCTCCTTTCTTCTTCTGTCTCTTTTCAGTTGGACACACCTTCCAGGTCTACGATGAAAAGCACAGTTCTCACGTCACACACACACACACACACTTGCTGGCACTCACACAAACACACACATGATAAGTAGATTTGGAAATTTGTTATCTGTTCATACTTAATCTATGTTATCCATCTATCTATATAGACCTCTCTTTCTTGCCTTCTTGATTTCTAGTTTTGAAAAGAGAAAACAACTGTGCATAATGACATGATATACCTGTTCCTTTGGCATTCTGTTCCTGTTACCTTCATTATTTTTTATTTTGACCCCTTTGTTCTGTTCTTTACCCAGTGAATGCTTTTTTTTTTCTGTGCAGCTTTCTTTTTCTCTCTCTCTCTCTCTCTCTCTCTCTCTCTCTCTCTCTCTCTCTCTCCCTCTACTCCTCTTTAGTGAATGGTTGTTATTTCATGTGGGATGTCCGTGCTGGAAAAACCAATCGAATGTAGTGTTTACATTAAAAAGCCACTGTTTTCATGACTACAAAAAAAAAAAAAAACCTCTTCTTGCCTCTGAGTCTTTCTGTATCTCTGTCTGTGTTGTCAGCTTTGAGGAAACTGCTGCCAAGCGGCGTCACACGTTCAGTCAGATTTAATATGTGGAGCGATCGGTGATCATTTCGTTCACAAAAACTATGACTAAATACTGTATGTCCGTCAAACCCCCATTTTTTTTCTTCACGTCTAACACGAGACAATGACGCCACCAACGTGAAATATTTTTGATGGAAAAAGACGCGACTAAAATGCAGTTTAAAAAAGTTTTTACCTTACCGAAATCTCGCTTTGTTTTCGTTGACAAAAAAAATATTCGTTGACAAAATATTCTGGACTATTTTTTATTAAAAAAAAATTCAATGCAGCCGTTCCGTTTCCGGGTTACAGAGGCCGCACACAATGAGCACAGTCGGGAGAAAGAAACAAGCAATTTTGACTCGACTAGATTAATTTAAATGTTCTGAATGACTGAAGACTAAAATGTCAACAGTTTTCATTGACTAAATCTATACTAAAACAGCTTAAATATTGTTTTTCGTTTAAAACCCACAAATTAAACACAAGTTCTCTAAAATTGGCAGATGCCAGTGTCACCATATTGATATTTAATTTAACACCTGGAGAAGTGCTGAGTCAGACGGCTCGCTGGCACCAAAAAGCACAACACCTCTGAATAGCTTGCCAACAGAAATGTAAAACACTGTCGACAACTGGAAATAAAATGACTACCATAACTAATACGAAACCAGCTTCAGGACTGTTATTGCTACACACTGTGACACCCAATGAGACGGTGCTGCTGATCTCTTTTAATTGCATTTTAATAAGCTCTCGCTGTTTACAGCTGGGCGTCCTATAGCCAGCAGCAGGCAGCACGACACTGCAGCAGTCACAGAGGGAGAACATTCATTATCTCAGGAGACAAAACTTAGTTTGTGAAATACACCAGGCTGACCCAGTTCACATCTCCAGGAAACCTGTCCAGAGGTGACGTAGCCCATTGTTTCACCTCAGCTCTTGCATCAGCCTCAGTGGGAATTTTTGTTCAAGACTGAAATATTTTAAGATCTGTTGGATGGATTGCCTTGAAATTTGGTTAAGACGCTCATAGTTAAATATCTTGACAACTTTTGGAAGAATTGTCATGAATGTGTACAGACATTAATGTGCCCCACAAGATGAATAACTTCGATGGTTCCTGTAACTTTTCATGTATCGTCATCAGGTCAAAGATGAGATTTTTCCAATACTTTTATAAACATGGTTTTTGACCAAATGTCACAGATGTATTAACGGTTGGCCATTCAGCCTTGTTGCTAATTTGCCCCAGTGGCGGTATTGCAACAAAAAAGTCCCCTGCGGCCCAAAGAGCTTTTTCCCCATGGACGACGATTATAAAAGACCTGCCCTAAAACGGACTAGAGCACCTTTGTAGGGTCGTGTCTACATGGAAACCCCTCGATTTGCGAAACTCTTGAAACTGGTATAAAGCCTCTGTAATATAGGCCTATCTATGCCAAATACCTGCAAAACTAATGACATTCCCATCAGCCTCAGCTGTACTTTGTGTGTGATTATCAAGTCTTATGCTAACCCGTGAACACTAAGTCGGTGAACAAGGTACACTTTAGCTAAACATCAGTTTCATTTAGCATTTTCACTATTAGCATGTTAGCATGCAAATGTAAGAATTTTGTTCAAAGCACCGCTTGCGCCTAAAGACATGACAGAGTCAAAGACGTTTCCAGTTGTCCCTTGTCACCAATTCTGTCAGTTTAACCATATGGAAGTAAAAAAAAAGAGAAACCGCATATGAAATGTTATTATCCACAAAGTTCTGCATGTGCATCATGTCAATAGTCAGTAGGTTTAGAAGATCTAATGGACGTTTTATGTGCTCAGTTTTTATTATATTTTGTAATGTCTTTAATTATTGACGTTGGGATAAGTGGTTTAGATACTGTTAAGAAGTGTATTTGTTTAAAACATGTCCGATCACTCATGTGTTACAGCTTTATTAAGTGTACGTACTGCTTCCCCAAACTCTACATTTGAGAAGATAAAAAACAGAGCTATAAAGAGTTGTATCAAATATCTGTGTCTCACACACACACACACACAGACACATGATTCACGCATGATAACACAAACACGTTGCTTCCTGTCATTCCCTCCGTTGATCCCCACTGGGAGGAAGTCGTGAAGTGAGTTCACAAACAAACAAACAAATGTTTTCTTTCCCGCTCTCGTACAATATAAGTCTCACACATAATCCCTCAAATCCTGGAGCTGCTCGCTTCAATTCAACAACACTGAAATAAAGCATATAGGCTACATTAAACCAGGAGTTAGTGTTTGCTTTACACTATATAGATTCCCACTCCTACTTCTTCACACTCATAATGTCAACATGAAATGGGATTCCCTTACTCATCCTCGATCGGTATTTGTCGTACTACAAGAACAGATTTACACACAGTGTACAGCTATCTGTTCATGTCTTCACGGCATCCTGATTGTGTCTCTACAGTGCAGACACACACATTTCAAATGGCGCTGTATCATGTCAGTACGCTGATATAAAGCAAGGGAGTAATCCTGCACATACTGTACACGCACACTCTGGCCTCTTATTATTTCAACTGTACTGCAGGTCCTTTTGACATGAGACATCACACACACTCAGACACAGATCACAAAGACTCCCTGTCGTGGCAGATAGAATAGTAAATGTGAGCTGGAGTGATAGGAGGCAGAGAGAGAGAGAGAGAGAGAGAGAGAGAGAGAGAGAGAGAGGGAGGTGGTGTCAGACAGTATTCATTCACACATGACGGGAGAGAGGAGTCTTTCATCCGGGCTGCTGTGGCAGTAGCTGTAAGTAAAAGGCAGGTTCACAGGGTTCAAGCATAATACAGAGAGAGGAGGAGAGAGGCTGGGCAGAGGGAGAGCAACAGAGAAGGACGGAGGGAGAGCACAAAGAGAGAGGCATGGAGGAGGTGTAAGGAAGGAAAGCTCTGAATCTTATCTACTCCACTCACCCTGATTGCTTTTTAAAAAATAATCATTCAGTCACCCTCCCGACCTATGGCGTACCTCGTACCTCTTTAAAAGCTACTCTGACATTTTTTTTTATAATTGGGCCAATCATTTCATCTTTGTCCGGCTTGTTTGTGTGTTTTCTTGTATCCCCATCAGCTGTTGTGTTCCAACAGCTACTGTTTCTGTGTCCACACGATTTAACACACAGTGAAGTCAACGCCAACTATTACAACTCACACTTACATAATGACAATGAGAATACAGCATTGCTATGATTATTACCCTTTGTTATTGGATGATTATAATCATCATCACGATAATAATCACTGTTGCTATAACGCTATCAACAATGTGTATCTACTGACCTTTGGGTCAGTTTTCCATTTCAAATACCTTCCTCTGTGTCTGTCAGTACGTACTGCAGGTCTGGTTTGTAACCCATCATCCAAAACCTATTATTTAACCTTTTAACAACAGTCCTTATGCCATGTTCAGAAAGACAAGGCAGGGAGCTCCCAAATGGACAATTAAAAATGAGGTTTGTATGGTTTTAGAGGGAGTTACATGCTGCAGTGACTTCATGGAGTATTGTTGTTACAGGGAGGTTGCCAGGTTTGCTATGAGCATGCCTGTACAGTGACTTGTGCTACAACCTGTGTTCACCCGCTCTATGTAGCAATGTCATACTTGAAGATGCTGCACATAAGTGTGAGAATGGGAGGAATACTATCGAGTATCAAGAAACACTTACAGGACGTAACTCCCCCTTTTCCTTCCTTATATTTGTTTGTGTACGGATTAAACTAGTGTGTGAGCTTCAGAGGTGTTGACATTTGTGTCTGACATATTTCTTTACTTTGGCCAACTGTTTCCTCATGCTTCCTTTCTTTATGCTAAGCTAGGCTAATTGGCTCTCGCTTCATGTTTAAGTTACAAACAACAGCAGCATTGATCTTTTCATCTAATTTGCGAGAAGAAGAAAAAAGGCGAATAAACATATTTCCTAAAATGTGAGGAGCAGATATTGATTTTTGATTTCCGCAGGGGTGAAGACTGACAGGGAACAATTAACTTAGGAGTGAAGTGACTGACAGCCACATTAGACAGTCGAGTGTCAAGAATCTTGAATCCTACCCAGAGTGACCTCAACCCCCTCGCTGCCAGTGAGATATTTTTATATCCTGTGGAAAACATCAGTGAATTATCATCAAGTGAAACAAGATAACAGCAGTAACATCAGCTTTCTGCCTAACTGAAACAGACACAGTGCAAACTTCACACATGGAAGTCACATTAAACAGCACTACGAGTGGCAAAGACTTTCATTGTTTTTTTACAGAATAATAAGCCATGTCTGGGATTTTGTGTTGTGTAATTTAGTTGAAATGTTGCACAGAACCGGCTCTTCCTCACAAAAAAACAAAACAAATTACATAGCAAATGACATTCTACCGCACAGCACTCGCATGTACTTTTGCACAACTTAAGAGTAGTAAAAACTGTGGTTTTGCTGCGGGAACAAATGAAAAATCAACCTAAACTCAGAATGATGAGTTCTAATACAAAATCTTTTCTTCGAAGTTGCACCGGATGGAAGGAAATAAACATCGAGTTCTCATACATAACTGTGTTCATGTGCATAATATTTACTAGAGCAGTCATTTTAATAGCCAAGAGTAAAAAGTAATGACTGAAATATGATGTTTATTGCCAGCCTGTAAGCTGTAATGATCAATAAAGGAAAATGGGTTTTATATGGAAATGGAATCCCCGTCAGATTTAATTCAGGATACGAGGATGCAGACAGAGAAAGAAGGGGAAATAGCAGGCAACCAGCAGACAATCCAGGAAGTCAATGCAAATATTAAAACCGTAAAACAACAACATGCCATTTAAGTTTTTGGATTCAACAAAGCACTTTGGATCGAGTTGTGTGAAAAAAATATATATAAGTAAACCTGATTTGAGTTGAATAGAGCCTAGATATAACACATTAATTATTAAGCTTGGAGGAGCCTGTAGGCAGATATCAACCTATTTAATTCAGTCCATGATATCCATAGACTCTTGTTATCTTGAAGTGAAGATGTCTGCAGTGCAGACATCTTCACTTCATGTTTGTGTCTGTGGCTCTCAGTCACAGTCACAGGATCAGTTGGATTTAGGTCATGTGGCCATGAATGAAAATGACAGGTCTAACAGTCAATTGTTAATGCAGATGGAACAAAATGGCCTTAATAGTGTATTGAGAAAATCCAGAAAAAATATAATATAAGTATATATTTATATTGGTTCTCCATTCAAGTCACGCGTCACTAAAAACCAGACCAGACTCAGTGCGTTGGTGCTCTTCCACATTTCAGAGGAATTGCTGAGTTGACAACAGCAAGGGAGACAAGTTGTTTCTCTTTTTATTAGAGAAAGATCATTGACCTTTTTTTTACAGCTTTCTATACTTTCTTTTATGCAAGCTGGTAAAAAGCATAATTCCTGTGCCTTGAAGTTCTTGTGATGTCAGATCTAAACTGTGAAATGACAGCATCATGGCTGCTCAACTAAAGGTGTTAGCAGTCATGATTAATGGATGGTATCCATTAAAAACTGGCAGAGGTTAGGTAGAGATCAAGTACAGATGTACAGTTGGATCATCTGAGTCACAGCAAACACATGTTGTCATGCTGGTATCTATAGCCCCATGACGTCTGGTTAGTTTTGTGTCACTAACAATGTTGCACTGTAGATAGTCGGCTTTACATCATGCTGACCATATTGTGTCTCATTTTCCCTCAAAATGTTCCACATAAGCGATACGTCATTAGATTTTATCAGTAGCTGACACATTGCTGCCGCATAGTTTAACAGTTAGCTTCTTTTTGCTAGCATTGCTTTTGTATTGCAGCAAAAAAGCTGTGTAGTGAACATTTGAAGAGATTTAGAAGCAGAGAGGAAGACAAGGAGGAGAGAGATGGGCAGAGGGGGGGGGCGCTTATCGCCTGCCAGAGCCTTGCTATAATTTTCAAGAGGCCTGCACTGAGATCAGGCAGAATAAGCAGTCATCATTTACCTTGGGATGTTTAGCCAGGAGCCTGCCAATTTAATGAAGCAGGCCCACCGCCTGTCACCGCCAATCCACCAGAGCAGCCGCATTACACTTCATCTTTAAAGAAACTTTTAATTGTTGTTCTACAAGTACATTTACAGCTGTTTTACACATTGATTTTATATCTGGGCCATAAAGTATTTCCAGGTCAGTTAACGTGTTGGCTTTAATTTTAAAATGAGCATTTTCTTGCCCCCGCTGTCGTGACCACGTAGATGTTTCATTTCTCAAAGTGCTGAGATATCGATCCGTCTTTACTGATGGGAACTTTGGACACATTTACAATTAAAACTGTCAGGCTGCTAACATAACTCGCATCTTTGTGGTAAGTATGCTAAGTGAAGGTAGTGAACTAACCTATCTGATTTACCTGTTCAGCCCGATCCACCCATTGTCAACTCATGCCTGATGCTCTCCTGAAACCTCCGCTAATAATGTTTCTGTCGAAGCTCATCATGCTACTTTACAAAGTGTTGCGTAGTCCTTGCACTGTGATGTTTGATGTCCGTGTTTGACTCAATAACACATCAATGTGCAGCATAATTACAATTATTATCATGTAAAGTTAAAGGTGCCCTGTGGAGTTTCTCACCAAAACTCATTGTGTGTCAATTTGAATATTTTAAATCATGCATTGTTTACTTCCATGTTCAACTCGTCTTAACTGCCTTTGGTGCATTGCTATGCTTCTTTGAGCGATACCACCTCCATACTGGCAATCAGCGCAACACCTTCACTTCCCATTCCCTAGTCCAATTCAACACATGGTAGACATTGTGAATTCAAACAAAACTATTTGGTTAGGTTTAGGAAAGGATTGTGGTTTGGGTTCAATCGGTAGCCTTCGTTTGTTACATAACTTAAGCGACGAACGCAGTTGCATAAGTTAACTTACGTGCGTAAGTTAAAAAGGGTCAACGTTGACTTGAGGGTAGTCCTGTAGACTTTGACACGTGGTGAATGTTGCAAATTCAAACAAAACTACGAGGAAAAGATTGTGGTTTGGGTTCAAATGAGTAGCCTACGTTTATATATAAGATACGTGAGTTAAGTATGTTGCACAAGTAAATCTACAAGTTAAAATAAGTCCACGTTGGTTTCATATGGGACACAAACTGCGATCTCCTGGGTGAAAGCCCTGTGTTTCTTTGTCCCATGCATCCACTCCGACCTCCTTCCTACGCAGACTTTGTCTCTTTTTAAACTACGTCATCTGACTTCCCCCTTTACACACGTCAGAAATGATTACAGCCAATGTAGGCAGCCCTCCATGTGCAACTGACACTTAAAGGAATACGTGGAGTGTTTTAGTTTGATGCGTAGGGCCAATGACCAAGCTGCCACATTTGACGAGTTGGGAGTGATCAGCGGAATAATATGAAACCAGGACTGTGTAGAAAATCATGCATGTGTGTGCTCTTGTGTCCTTGTGTGCGTGTACAATACTATAAGAAGTGGGGCCCACTATTAGAAACAGTGCTTCACAGTGCTGCTAGTGGTGGGAAATCCAACAGGGTACCTTTAGTAGCCTACAGTGGCTCTAAATTATTACAAGATAACGTCAATGATGACTGAATCCATTCAGGTGTGCCAGCCTTCCTGCTGGATCACTTCAATGGAACAGATCCATCATCCATGATTAGACTCGTCTCCTGGCTGTAGCTTCATATTGAATAGACAGACATGTGAGTGGTATCAGTATAAACTCTCATCAAGACAGCCCAGCGATCCCTTTACCTCAATCTAGCTGACTTCTCATATTATCCTCAAAAATGCGCTACAAAACGGGCATTAGCCTTTCACTTCAGGATTGGTCAGCATCAAACTTATACAACACATCCACATTTTTAGCTGCCAGTTTTACATCACCTGCCAGGCTTCCTTTATTGCTTGTCTTATACTTATAGTATTGTCCTATACATGGTCAAAGAGACCATATGTCTCTGGTTGGTTGAAACCAATGTTTAGTCCATGTGAGGCTCTGCTGTAGTCTGTTAAAGGTGATATTACTTGTGCAGCACTGTCGGTATTGGGTCAACCCTTCCTGTTCAAGAGCAGCAGGCACCCACAGAAAACTGACAGGATATTAAAAGAGGAAGTTCAGTTGCAATGTGACGTCAAGAGATTAGGTTACACTTTGCATACAGCTTGTGAAAATGACAGTGAGTGCAGAATATCACCACAAAAAAAGGTGGAAAGGTGAGGAAGGGTTGTTTTGTACTAATAAAGATATTTGTCTTTCTGATGCAGTTCAGGGTTCTTTCCTTTTAATTAACTGTACTGCAGAACTGTAGCAATACATGCAGATGCAGAGGGTACAGCGAGATTGTGATGTGGATGTTACAAAGACTAAACAGTCGTCCTGTCTCTCATTTATACGTCTCCATCCCAAGCACAGAGACATACGGATGTCTGCCCCTGGCATTAAATCAAGCCAACCTCTTTACTCTCTGCTTTCTGCCCTTCTTCTTCTTCTTCTCTCTCTGAAGTGGAACAGGTGACCCACCTTGTGGTGAGAGGAGGGCACTGCACCACCACGCCCAGTGATCATGCTGCTGAATGCAGGACAAGCAGCCAAATACCAGAATACATGTGTTGATTATATGATGATACAGTGACACGAACTGTATCCATAGATAGACAGTGACAATGCTACCAAATGAACACACACACACACACACACACACACACACACACACACACAGACACACACACACACTCACACTCACACACACACACACTCACACACACACACACACACACACACACACACACACACACACACACACACACACACACACACTAAAAGGATATTTATAGTGCACAAGGACTGTTGCTAGGATACCAGCCAGCTCAGAATTCTCAGACATGCAGTTTAGCTTTGTTTACAAAAATGAGCATGTTCAGTATGGTTTGTCTCTCTCACACACACACACACACACACACACACTCTTAAGTAAAATGGAGTCTGCGTATATCCGTATATCTCACAGGATCATTTTGACCACTAACACTGAGCTTGTCAGTAACCATAGTGAGAGAAAATGCGTTTCTTGTCAGGGTCTCCCGGCCTCTGGTTGCTATGGTACCTGCAGTGGTCTCTCAGCAGCATCCCCTCGGTAACAGAGGAAGGTGGCAGTGGGTAAAGCTGAGGCTCCTCATGGGGAACAAAGCTGCCGTGTCGCCCTCTACTGGTCCAGAGTGAGCTCAGCAATGAGGTGTTATTAATCACAAAACTAAAAGGGAGAACACTTTGGATGTCCAGTTGTGGATCATGTGTTGGCGACAGTTATGAAGTG
>CALSCE010010634.1:5814781-5822281 GCA_943593645.1 Bovichtus variegatus
GTGTGTGTGTGTGTGTGTGTGTGTGTGTGTGTGTGTGTGTGTGTGTGAGCGTGTGTGAATGTATTATTATTTAGATATATTTGATAACACTTCTTTCAAACACGTTCCTACACTGTGAGAAAAATGTACTTCCCTCTTAAGCAGACTAATCTATGCTGCTTTGTATCTCTTAGGCATTTTTCAACAGCAGACAATTTGACTTTGGTGAAAGAAATATCAAGTTTAATTTCAATGAGAAGTCAAAATGTGTGCTGAGAAGAAGCTCCGATGTCTCATGACGACAGAAGTGGGGGAAGAACTTGCGTACTTTCCTTAGGTTGAAGTATAAATAACATACTGTATACAAACGTGAGTATTGCATTCAAAATGTAACTTAAATCTGCAATGAAGGATTTGTTTTTGGCCACTTGGGGGCTAACAGTTGATTACTTACACATTCAGCATTTACAGGGTGACAATATAATTTGTTTAAGTTAGTTTGATATTCTCTCGCTTTCTTGTTTGTGGTCTGTTGAGGGAAATATCTGTCTCTTTAGTTGCTAAATGTCTCTGCTTAAGGGACTTATCAGTCCTACATGAATTATAAAGTTTAACTGAAGCTCATAAGAGGCTTCAGCAGACTGAGTTAGACAAATCAAGTGGACATCTTCCGAAGTCTGTCTGGGGAGATACAAAGAGGGAATGTTGCATTTAACAGATGGACAGTGAACCTAACCTTTAAGTACAACTACCCAAAGTACGGTAGTAGGTTATATTAATATGTAGAAGGCAATGAACTTTATTTGTATAATACAGCACATTCCTTAAAATGTCAGTGGGCCTATAAAGCGGTTGACAGGGTTTTGGACTGATTTAAAGCTGTAATAAAGTTCACTGTCCTGGGGCAAACCACTCTGGATATCTGTTAGAAACAGACAATAAAACATCTCTATACTTATATTTCCCACAAGGCCTAATGGAGTTTATTCACTTAGGTATTATTTGAAAAGTAGACTGAACCCTTTATAAAAATGTTTTATATTTGATCAGTAAAACACGAACATAGTCTGTCCGCCCACCCGTTCTCGCCCCCCCCCCCCCTTTTTTACAGTCCTCACATAAGGATCCTATAAACTTTCTGCGGTCCATGTCACGCATGCGCAGTGCCAGCCCCGAGTAGCGTGTGTAGTAGTATTATTATTGTGAATGGGGGTGGAGGAGGAGGAGGAGGGGGGGGGGCGGTATTTTGGGTGCACTGTCACAAGAGCGACTCGACGGAGCCAGGAAGTAGACTGTTGATGCTTTCACGTACTTTCGGAATTGCCGTAATTTTGACACTCCGCCTCTGTGCTTTAAAATAACCCGGCGAAGTGTTGCACAGTCACAAGAAAACAGATTTAAGAGCTTTGTCGCCACATCAACAACAGCTGGAGACGTGAACTGTTTTACTGTTTGTGCTGTGACAGTTATATGTTCATACGTGTTTCTAAACATTGTTTGTGCCCCCCCCCTTACCATTTGTTTAAGTTTTAGCCATACGACTAATGTTTACAGGCTAAAACAAGTATAATTTATATGTGTTTGTTTTTTTCTGATTTAGCTATTTAATTTAGGCGGATGTAAATGTAAATGACCGATATTTCCTCCGGAGCAAAAAAATCCTCTGCGCCATATGATTCTTTAATTAAAGGCGTCACATTATATATCTATATATATATATATATATCATATATATGTGTGATCTTTTGTGTTTCACGCATTAGGCCTATTTGAGTCCCAGATGTCTTTAATGCGTGTATATTGGACAGGCCCGGGGAGGAGCACGTGAAAGTTGCAGGTAGAGCAGAGACACGGAGCGCGCGCGTTTGTTGCTACTTGAGATCACACGCTCGTCAAGTAAAAAAAAAAAAAAAAAAAAAAAAGAGAGAGAGAGAGAGAGAGAGAGGGGGAGAGAGACACAGAGGAAGAGAGAGGGAGGGAGAGAAAGCCACACGGTCAAATTGCGCTTTATCTATCGCGGTGGGTCAGTCATAAAGAGCCATTTGGAGCCAGAGGCGACCCGGAGCGCGCAGGAGCCGCAGTCAGACTCAGACCATCATCATAAAAGCAGCAGTCAGAATCAGAACAGAGAGCACATTGCTCCACACAGAGAAGGAACAAAAACACACACAGACACGGAAGAGAAGTGAGTGAGGGACGGACGGCAAAGCGAACAGTTGAAGTTTTACTGTGCGGGATAATAAAACGAAATTTGGCTTTAAAAAAAAAAGTGAAACTCCAGAGGCCGGACAGTGTTGGTGAAGATGCCGCGGGTAGTCCCGGACCAGAGGAGCAAGTTTGAGAATGAGGAGTTTTTCCGCAAGTTGAGCAGGGAGTGTGAGGTGAGTCTTTCTACTCTGCTCCGTTCTGCTACACGGCGGAAATAAGGACCGAGAGGAGCAGAGACAAGCATGCTGGCGCCTCGATTTATCTCAAATTGTATACTTCATTTCATTGAATTGAATTTACTTCAGTGGTACAAACATCTACACTTGAATAAAATTCTGAAAGCAAAAAATAATGATGGTATGCAAAAGTGCAATACGTTGTTTCACTTGTATCTCCCTCTGAGCTTCTGAAATCTTTGTTTAGACTTATTATTCTTATTCATCTTTTACTTTTAAAAAAAAAATTTACATTTTTTTTAATTTAAATTTTTTCTACGTAATTCTTAAATGAATAAACGAAGTTAAAAAAAACAAAAAAAAAAAAACAACCTTTTGAATTATTTCCTTATTTGATTAGATTTTTGAGTATTTCTTCATGAAGAGCAGAGACAAAGAATGATGCCTTTTGCCTTAAATCAAAATTCCTGTGGCTTATCTTCAAATTACAGCCTACTGCTGGCAATGAGCAGCGCCATTCAATGTCAAACTGCACTTTAATACGTGGAGTGTTTTCTATCCCAAATCAAACACATGGAGTGTGCTCAGATATGTGTTTTGTGGTGTGTTTTAAGATTTGTGTTTTCTCTTCATTGTAGATTAAATATACCGGGTTCAGGGACCGGCCCCATGAAGAGAGACAAGCTCGCTTCCAGAACGCTTGCAGGGACGGACGGTCAGAAATAGTGAGTAGAATACTAAATGTATTCTTTTATTCTTTGTGCTCTCCTGGGCAGAAAAACATGCTGATACATCTACCAATTAAACAACACACTGGCCCAACTCAAGTTTTGGCTCATTAAAGAAACTTGTAAAGCATCTTCAGTAGCAAGCAATAATCTCAAGGCTGTCTCCACTTTAAGAGACAAATAAAGTCTTATTATGAGAACAGATCAGCTCACTTTGTGCAGTGTAGATACACACCACACGCTGATGTTTTGATGTCCCTGCTCCACAAGGAAGCAGACGTGTTATCAGACATGCAGACCCATGACTTCTTCCCTCTGCATTCTGCAGCTGGCGTCATCCTCGTCTCAGCTTTGTTTGGTAGGAGCACAGATTGACGCGTGTTTTCACACGGGCACTTTATGGTTGCAACACTCTTCGGACTGCAATTTGGGGCCTAAAATTGCTTGCCTAACGTAAACATCACATGTCATGTCTAATTTGGGTCTATACAGTAAACATGCAGTGAGTGAACAGCAAGATAGAAACACCTGGATGACGTCCAATACGACCGTACTCGGAGCTGAAACAATGAATCCTTCAGCAAATACTTTGAGAACTGATGATTGGTTGTCAGGCGCAAATGTCGAACATTCTGTCGTTCTGTTGTTGTGTCTCTTTTTGTGTCTCTTTTCTTTGGGGGTTTGGACTGTTGGTCTAACAAAACCTAAAAATTGTGACATGCACTTTCAACTCTAAGACCAAACAATAAATATAGAAATTAATCCACAGATGAAATGATATTGAAAACAATAATTAGTCTATTTTTTTGCTTTTGTGTGATTTAGGTCTATAGGGTGTTGCTAGTTGTGGTGCTGTGTGAGGCTGCGTTCAGCATTCTTTCACATCTGCAGCGTTTCTCCTCGTCTACAGAGGCCAGCGGATAGTTGTTACAGTAAGAGATAGTTTGTGGCAACAGTGTCTCCCTCCAGTTCCAAACCACACTGCTCTCTAGCCGCGTCTTCAAATGCCCCTGATCAGATGTCCAATTTTCAGCTCTCCAAAGCAAATGTGCTGACGTGAGCTCTTTTGTCTGATGAAAAGACCACCGTGTAAAATATTGTTCATTACAAGTAAAAGTCCTGCATTCAGAATTGATCAAACGGTTTGCAGTATGCAGGAAAAATATTCTCTGTCACAGTTGTATTTTTTATATATTATACGCCTGGATTATTAATACTCATACTACATTTTTTAGCAGAATTTTAATATGTAGGGGGTTGACTTTACTGTGTAAGAATGCTTCACATTTTGTAAGCTCATTATAGGTTTATAAAATCCTAATCTGCAGAGTAACTAGTGAGTACAGCCGGGAGATCAATGTCGACCTCAAACGCGTCTGCATGTTTTTTCTGTCTCCCCGTCTCTGCAGCGGTGAGCTACGTTTCCTCCACACGTACCACTGAACCCATGTGACCTTTTTTTTGTTTTCTTTCAAAAAGTCTCCGTCTACCATTTGTGACGAGCAGTTTTTAACTTTGGAGCTAGTTGGGACACGTTCAGATTCTCATTATGTAATTACTGTAGGTGTGAAGTCTGTTTAAAAACTCCCTATTGAAGTTCGCCGGAGAGCCGACACAAACACACACAAACACGACTTCTGCTGTCTTAGTCATCCCCGAGGTATTTTTCCCAAACATGCTGTCATCATCGTAGGGGGAGGAGGGGGGACGGGGTACATCTAGTTTTACCATCTTTTAGTGGGACATGATGCGTCCGTCCGTCTGTCTGTCCTCACTGTATTTATAAGCCTCTTCTGTGAGAATTGATGGCCACGGTTTTAACGGTTTGACGGCAGCTGTGACATCATGCCGCTGATTTATCTATCGGCCAGACGCCGCTAAAGACCTCCTGCTATTTTCATCGTCAGTGTGAACGACTAGCCGACACAATGAGACTCGAACGTGCTGTCAAGGACCGCTTTTTATAGACGAGACAGAGCAGAAAACACACAAACTGTAAACCAACCGGCAATATTTAGGGTAATGCTGAATTGATGTGACGTTTAAAGTCCGTGCAGTGTTTAGTTTATTCTTACTTCACCGTGGATGTACAATGATGCACAGTTTGACACTGGAAGGCTGTTTTCACGGGGAAAGTTTCTCTGTGCTCCATTTTAGAGTCGGGTCGATTTTTTTTCTTCTGGTGTACGAGTTTCAAGCCGGTTGGATTTTATGCAAACTCATACATTTTCATTATGACACATTCTGGCAAATTAAAAAGCGACCTACATCAGCTACCCGCCTAAATCCAACTTGTATTGCATTGGTAACAAGCAACACGACAAACATGGTTAAAATAATATTATATTTGTTTATAAACGGTTATTTAGTAGCAAAATGACAGAACTCTTTATGTAATCTGCATGTTATAACAGATAACGATACAATGTCCAATATTTAAACGACAAGAAAAAAACAACATGTATCACATGTCAAGATGCAACCTTGTATTTAAATGTACAGGCTTATCTTCCACACACACACACACACACACACACACACACACACACACACACACACGTGGAGCTGGAATCAAAGGGCGACTCTAAACTGTTCAGGATTGATCTGATAAATGGGACAATAATCCAAAGTAAATTATCTTCAGCTCAGCTCATTAGAGATGAGTCACTTTCTCAACTACTATTGATTTTCATGCTGCCCCGGCCCCCCCCCCCCCCCTCCCCTCCCCTCTCTTTCATCTCTCTCTCTGTTTAATTCCTTTTATTTAATTTCCTTTGCTCTGTTCTTCTTTGTCTTTATTCTATGTCTGTTCCATTTTCTGACTTTCTTTACATTCATCACGCTGCCTTCACCACACCGTCGCCCTGTTTCCCTCCATTTCTCTCTCTCTCTTTCTCATTTCCTCCATTTCTGTCACTTTTTTATTTTTTCCTCCTTTGTCTCTCAGTTTCCCTCCATCTCTCCTCTCTCTGCCTCTCCTTCCCTCCTTTTTTCCCTCCCGCAGCAGTAGTAGGCAGCAAATGAGTATCAGATGGTTGTAATCCAATACTTCAAATACAGCATAAATGATGACTCGGGGTGTTCTTTGAGCTCTCGTTTCTGTGAGTGTGTGTGTGTTTATCCATGGGTGTATGAGAGACTTTTTTTTCTCTGTGTGTGTCCATGTACACACGTAGTCATTTCCAGCTTTCTCCTCCCTTCATGTGCCTCTCTTCCCCTCTCTGTTGTTCTCTCCTTCTTCTCTTTCATTCACATTCCCCCCCCCCCCCTCGTTCTCTCACAGATTTGACAGGGTGCATAATTCATATGCTTCCAGCTCAGTCACGGCCCAAATGCCGTTAGTATTGATCCGTCTCAGGAAACACAACACATCACGCACATAGATACGCATAAAAAACATTTAGAACTCGACGTAATTCATTGCGTTCTGACTGCAACAGAGAAATGCATTCTATTGATTTTCATTTTTATTTGTGTGTGTGTGTGTGTGTGTGTGTGTGTGTGTGTGTGTGTGTGTGTTTGTTTATCCTGATGGGAATGTCTCCCATTAGAGCAAGATGCCATTTTATAGAAATCTAAAAATGAGGAAAGCTACAGTATGATGTGATTATGTGTGTGTGTGTGTGTGTGTGTGTGTGTGTGTGTGGTTCACTTCATGCCTTTGTTCTGAGAGGAGAGCGGTAGACGGAGGATGGAGGGCTGAAAGAAAGGAGATAAAGAACAACTCTGATCTATGAAACTTTAAACTCTTCTAGACCCCAATGAGAAAATAAAAATGACTCAAACATCGTTCAAACTTCTGCAAGAAGTCTTTGGAAACACTGCATGTACTTAAAATCAGAATTTCAAAATCTTAATTTTGGGGAAAAGAAAATATGAGAAAAAAGTGACCTGTAAACCCGGCAGTGTGTTTATTGTTTGCTTATGTTTTTCACCAGTAAAAACTATAAAAATAATAATGAAAAAAAACAAAACTGCTGCTGCTACTTTTTGTAATTAATCAGTTTTTACTACTTTTCTCTGTTTATGGCATCATAAATGGAAATTTTTCACATTTTGAACTGTTGGTCCATTATAAAATGTCTCCTTGGGCTCTGCGAAAATATCATGCATATTTCTGAAGTTCTATAAACTAAATGATAGTTGGCAGATAAATCAATAATTAAAACGAGCCCTTAAAATACTTCATATCGAAGCTCATTGATACACTTTGCAATAATGCAACTCAAAAGCATCCTTGTTTCGGTCCTCCCTGCCCTTGTCTGTAACACTCTCTCTTATACATTTGAACCCCATTAAATATGTACTCCCTAGGCATAAGTGAAAATAAGTGGGGGATTTTCCCATTTGTCAAAGCTCCACTAGAAACACAGAAGACATTAACAGCTGTTTCTGCAGGCTGCTTAATA
>CALSCE010010634.1:5845024-5859358 GCA_943593645.1 Bovichtus variegatus
ACACACACACACACACACACACACACACAAAAATATTCACTCGAATAAACACAAAAACCCACAGTCTCTTGGAGTGCGGCCTCCCCTGGAACCCCGGTGCAGTGTGGGTAGCTGTGGTAAAAGAAGTCCCTGTGAGAGGCTGTCCAAAAATAGCCTGAGTAAAAATGCAGGAACGTGGAGCTTGCCCCGTGTCACAGAAAAATCCAGTCATCTGTGCGTATGTGTGCGTTTTGTTCATTTATTCCTAAATACTTGTTTACTCAGATAAAAATACCACCTAAAACTTTCTACCCTGGGAACACAGACCGTCTCTCTGTTTCACTGTCTCTCACTTGCCTCTTCCTCATGGAAATCAGTGTCGTGGGAAAGAGGAAGATAATGAGACAAAGAGAAGAAATTCAAAGAAATCAAATTCCACTATTTACTGTATCATGCGTTATCAAGTTTTTGATTACATTTCTGGCTGAAAGACAAATTCATCCAGCTCTGTTTTGAAAGCCAATCTGTCTTTTAGCTCTGCTTTGGTCTCCACCAACTCTTGAGAGAAATATCTAGCTTTTTAGCTGCTAAATATTAAAAAGCTCCAAGAGTATTTTTGGTAAAAAATAAAAGCGTCATGCTGCCCCAAGCTGTTTCTTGTGCCTTTTTATTTGACAACAGAAGAATATAATCCTTTCCCTTAACTAAATAGTTTTTTATTGCAAATGTTGAGAAACGGTTGAATTTAATCCATATTGCAGCAGCTCGGATTTACTTAGAGAAAATGGCTCTGTGATCCCACACATGTACACGCTCCCTCACCTCGTGAACACAGACACACACATATTTGGTGGTCACATTGCTGCCCTCCTGGCATAGAGCCGTAGCCATGTCACATAATGAGGAGTGGAGAAGTCTGACCCTCCTCTGTCTGTCTGACGCTGTAGACTTTGCTGCTTAGTGTACATGAGGAAGAGAAAGGGATCAATAGAATATAATTAAACGTTTAATTTTTTTTATCACTGCTCATTCTCCCGCTGTCCCTCTCAAAGATAGAAAAAATAGACACCACAAGGTCAAACAAGACAGACGTAATGATTTGTGGACAGCTTACTGATATGTTGTTCTGCACTTTTTTTCTTTTTTAATATGTTATATCAGGCTTAACCGAAGTCACATGAACACTAAAACAACATGACATTTACTTTCAATAAATAAAGGAGGTCATTATCCCAGGATAAAATACCACAAAGTCATATTTTAGCTGGCAGTGTATGAATAAGTCACAGACCAATGGCCATAAAATACAACACTGGCCTATTAATCTGGAAAAACAGCTGATGGTTTCTGATTTTAAAAATAGTAATTTTGGATGTAACTGTAGGTCATATTAAGCTGTAAGGTTAGTGGAAAAATATTGTAGCCTATAGTTCTGGAAAAGCGCAAGAGCTCAGTCTTCTTGTTCTTCGTTGATCGTTCTTATTTTCCATGTCACTTCGTGCCCTATCGACACCTTAGATTTAAAGTACATCAGCGCTTTTCCAACATCACAGGGTTTTAAACATTACCAGCAGAGGATCTTAACAGAGCAATTGTCAAGTCTCACGCCTGACACGTGTTTAATGAAATACCAAAAAGCTGTACTAACTGAAAATACAGATCAGTGCTGCAGTGATGTTGCACAAGTAAAAAAAAAAAGAGCTGCTGTTGGATGTAATATCTCTCTCTCTCTCTCTCTCTCTCCCCTCCCCCGCAGGTCTATTTAAAGGCTCCCATGATCTTGAACGGGGTGTGTGTGATCTGGAGAGGCTGGATCGACCTGCAGAGGCTGGATGGGATGGGATACCTGGAGTATGATGAAGAGAGAGCGCAGGTAACGCGGCGCATGCGTACAGACTGAGTGGTGTCTTCTGATGTGTGCAAAACCCGTTCGCATTCCCAACTCATCGCGTACGAACGATTGGTCAGGACCCCCTTGGCGTCACTTTTTATTTTTTTTTAGCACACTGGGTAGCCTTATGCGTCAAACTGAGACGCTCCACTGCGCTCGCAGTAAACATGGTGGTTAACGGTGTGAATACAAACAAAAACACTCGCTTAGGTTTTGGAAAAAATGTGTGGTTTAGGTAAAAAAATAAGTGACGTAACTTAAGACAACTCCATGTTGCGTTTTGGTTTCACACGGGACACAAACAGCGGTCTCCTGATCCCTAAATGGACTTCAAAGCACTTCATACTACGTCGCTACACATCAGGAGTTCTGAGCGTCTAATATTGCCGCGGATGGGTTTTTATTGCAGTTGCTTGAAAACCCCGTGCTTCTCGTACAGACGCTAAAGGGTGCCTTCTTCATCCGTATCACACATAGAAAACACTTTTCCTCCTGAAGTCATATCCCTGTCTCTGTCTTATTTTAACTAAACTCACTCTCACTTTATTTCTGTCTCTCTGTGTCTGTGTGTGTGTGTGTGTGGGTGTGTGTGTGTGTGTGTGCGCGCGTGTGTGCGTGTGTGCATGTGCGTGCGCAGCAAGAGGACGCTTTGGCCCAGGCTGCGTTTGAAGAGGCTCGACGCAGAACCAGAGACTTCGAAGACAGAGACCGATCACACAGAGAGGATCTAGAGGTGAGAGGGGCCTGCGAAGGCGGTGTTTATAGAGGACTGAGGATGATGTCTCGAAGACGAGTGGACTGTTACTGGACAGTGTACCTCCAATTGTAGCAGGACAAATCCTCTTCAGATCATGTCTTAGCCTCGCAAAGCCAGCCGACGCACCAGATCCAGATTCTAGTCACGTGAACTATGAGTTCTACCTCTATACTGTGGTTTATGAATAAACAACATTATGACGTTCCTCCCTACTGGATGAGTAACCCGGCGCCACGCTGAAACACATTGCTTCACTTCAAGTCAGTTGCACCACTGACCACAAGCATCATCTCAGTTGGGTGTCCTCCATTGCACCCGGAAGTACACCCAACCGCGACGATTCAGTAGACACACACTGAGTACACTGGGTACTCGGCTGCTATTAAAAGAATACTTCACCCACAAAATGTCCATTCGATATAAATTACTAACGCCGCGTTACCTTGAATTCTCGAAGAAAACTTTTGTTTTTCTCACATGCCTCCGCGGTGAAGGAAGAACCCAGAAACGGACAATTCTTGATGAATTGAAGTAAATGTGTGCTGCGTTTAACAACAACTGGATAAATGAGACTTGCATTATAGTGCACTAGTTGAAAGTTTTCTTCAAGAATGTAAGATGACACGTGGGGGAGTAATTCATATACACATTGTTATTTTGTGGATGAAGTATTCCTTTAATCTACTTTGTAAAGCAACCACTGTAAATATAAAGTAATACATGATTCAAAAACTCTCAAATCACCTTTTTGGACCTCGACCTTTGGACTGATTCGATCGACTAATTTGTGAAACATTTTCCACCACAGATGCTTTGAAGCAAAGGCATTGAAACAGGTAGCTCATTCATCTGGCCACGTGTAGAAAAAAGACGCACATGTTGAAGTCTGAGGGAAGCTGTTCGTTATCTATTCTTCAGCTGATTTGAAATAATTCCTGCCATGGTGGACCGTAGTGAGCAAAGTGAAATTTTAAGGTTGCGGGCTGGCTTTGCTACGCTAGATTTACCCAACTGGAAATGTGCAAATCGCATTTTCAGATTTTCAAATTCATAGACCTAAAGCAAGCATCATGAAAGACCTTACTAAAAGTACAGTCTGTCTATTTGAAAACCATTCAGAAAATAATTTGCAACAAATGTCAGTCAAAATTTGAATTAGGAGGAACAGTAAAAGTATAGATACTTTGTTCCAGAGATTAGTAGGTAATCTTTTAGCAAAAAGTGCCCAAAATGTCATCTTCATTTGCCATAAATATGTGATTGTAGGGGTTTTTCTCTGCTTAGCGCTTGGGGTGGCTTAGGGTTGTGTGACGTGTGGTTGTGTGCTTTTTTAAAATTTAAATAGTATTTTTACAGTTTAAATCATAGGTTTAGTGCATGATCAGTTTGAACATAAATCTAATCTGATAATTGATTTGATATTATTGAACTATTGAATGACTGATTCAGTTTTGTCAGGTGTCCCAAAAGCCTCCGAAGGGAAAATAGTTGATTCACTTTGTGCTGCAGATCACAGAAAAAGAACCGAAATTTGATTCACCGAAATAACATCGGCAATTGTGAAATACAAATTCCAGGACAGTAAATTGTCGCAAGATCTGTTCTTGAATTAAGTTTTGTCTGTTGAATTATCATCATGTACTCGTTTGTGCTGTTTGCAATGTCTTGCATGATGTACACAAATTCAGATTCGCAAATGTATACACTGTCAGGTTGACTTTTGTAACCGTCCCAAATGCATTAATTTCTACTTGAGACAAACTCACTTTCCCAGCAAGGCTTTGGGGAGATCAATGGCATCCTTCCTAAGTTGACGAAGTTACGAATGAACCCCAAATTGTTTATTTTTTAGGACCCTGTGGTTTCTAAAATCTGGGACTGATGACACACAGACAGACAGCCAGCAGAAAGAACAGGGTCTGTGTCCTTTATTTCTCCCCATCTATCACACTGTCATGCACTAAACCACCCTCTGTGTGTGTGTGTGTGTGTGTGTGTGTGTGTGTGTGTGTGTGTGTGTCTGTGTGTGTGTGTGTGTCTCCCTGTTTCATTTATGTGCGTATGATCTTGTGTTTGTCCACAGGCAAACTCTGTTTTTTATTTTCACATACGTGCGTGTCTGTCCATGAATACGCATGCACCTCTCATGAATTTCATGACTATGATATCTGCTGCTGCTTGTTTAATGTGTGTGAGACGTGAGAGACGGAAACGGCAAGATGTAACAATTCCATAGCTCGTTTGCACACACACACACGCACGCACATGCACACGCATACACACACACGTCATCATCAAGGCCGACCACAGCTTTGCAGCACATGGTGATGCACAAATTAGAGAGAAAGGAAAGGCAGGAGCTGAGCACATGAAGAGAGCCGGGGCGGGAGAGATGCACGGACGAGGGGAACAGAAAAACAGGAAAGAAAAGAAAGAGAGGCATTTACTGAAGATCGTCTTTCATCTGACTGATCTCATGTTTTTTCCCTGAGGCTCTCAGAGAAAAAGGAAACCCTGTGTCTCCTGCTGAATCAATATAAGTGCCATCACTGTCCCCTAAAAGACCCGTACACTCTTTGCTAGATTTGGCACTGGGAATGATTTTAAGGTCAAATAGAAAAATGAGACCTTTGTCCCAATTGAGGTTACATTCCGGTCCCAAACATTGCAGCCATTTCTTTACTTAATCGTACCTCACCTTTTTTTTAATCAGTTTTTAAAGATATGCAAAATGAGAGAACGGTAAAGTAGACAGTTCACATGAAGGTCAAGTTACGGGGGAAAAAACCTGTGTAACTAATCCTTTCAAGGAACAAATAGATGTGGTGGCCTACATGCTAAGAGGAAATA
The DNA here is from genome assembly GCA_943593645.1 of Bovichtus variegatus. Taxonomy (NCBI): domain Eukaryota; kingdom Metazoa; phylum Chordata; class Actinopteri; order Perciformes; family Bovichtidae; genus Bovichtus; species Bovichtus variegatus. The sequence goes on from CALSCE010010634.1 coordinate 5,850,502, forward strand.
GGAACAAGCAGAACAACAGAGATACTGTTTTTCTTGCTGATAAATTCACCAGACAGTTAAACACAAATGGCTTTTAATGTCACTGTAGCTGCAAGTTAAAGCAATTTCGATGTGGCCTCAAACATTTAGTTTGTGGATAGAGCGATTATATACACCAAAGACAATACGTTTGAATGCAAGCAATAGCTCTAAAAGAAGCTCTTCTCATGTCACTTCAGATTGGATTTGTCCGTTCCTACCACAATATGTGTGCAGCGCTACAGCTCTCCTTATGGGCCTAATTTCAAAGGTTAAGATAGTTATCAAACTTTTAGACCTTTGACAAAATTGATAAATACACCCCGGTTATAATTCCTCTCTGGAAACGAGTTGAAAACAGTTTGAAATCCTCTAAGTTTGGCGACTCAAATGGCATACATTTAAAAAATAATGCTTTAGGCTGTTCATTTGGCTGATATTCCTAAACTGAGGCCCTGGACACACAGCTTTAAGAGTGTAGAACACGTAGATATAGTCTCTCCGACTTTGCACATCTTCTTCTGTAGAGTTGCTTTTGAAGAATTGAGTTTTCTCTAGTCCTTGTTCAATGACTTACGGTACGTAGAGTGTGTGCGGGGAAAGAATAGCAGGTAAATAGTATAATGTGGGCGAATTTAGAAAGACTTCTTCTGTTTTTTGTTTTTTTTAAATGCCTCTAATTATCAACAGAAATACTCATATTGTCTCACAGACAAGTCATTACAAATCAGTTTCACAACACAGTGTGCGTATGAATCCAATTTTAGAGTGAAGACCGTCACAGCAGACACAGTGGGATCTTGCAGATGTGCTGCAAGATGCTTCTCTGGGTGTGACTGGCAAACATTGCTCTCTGCATTTCTTTACTCTGAAGTCCACCTCTTTCCTTCAGTATCTCTTTGTCTCGAGTGATCTAGTTATCTGTCTGTGCTCTGAGCGTCTTCTGTCTCTGTCTCAGATAGGAAGAGAAAGACAGAATGAGAAAAAAAACTAAAGACTAAATGTGTGTTCTTTTTGTATTTGTTGCATATATAGATGTACATTAAATAAGTCCACCTTTTATTTACAGTGCACATTTGTAAAATATACATTTTAATAATAGACGATCAGGCAGAGAAGCAGAACTGCAGCTCAACGGACAATGAGAGAGGACAGCGGAGAGAAAGCAAGAGAAGGAGAAAGATGTGACATAAGAGGGAAATAAGTAAGGGAAGGCATGGGATAAAGGTGCTGGCATACAGTACTGTAGTGTAGGCATATATTTAAAAAAATACTATTTGACATTTCAGTATAATTTTGATATCTGGAGCATAAACAAGGCCTTGACTAGCAGACTATGTATGATATTTAGACTGAAGTCGCTAAGTATTGGTATTAAATTGAACCTTTTCAAAGCAAAATCTCAATCTGAGAAACATGTATAAAACATTACTTCATAAACATGTGACTGAAACGCAGAATAAGGAAGATTCCAACGGTTATCAGTAGCTCGAGATGAAACCGTCACATATACTTATGTGACGACTTGCTGTCGGGGAGAAAATGTCACTCTAACTTCAAATCCATTTCTTTTATTGGTCGAGTAGGTTTCATTACAGTAAAGCTCGGCAGAGAAAACAGGGATGTTGTTTTTTTTCACTGGGTGCTCACAGAATATAAAGCTGCTTCGCCTTCCATTCCTGAAGCCTTGTCATTTTGGCAGATACAACATTTTTTGATATTCCAGTCATTCAAGGTCAGAAGGTACCTGTCAGGATGATGGATGTAGAAGCAATATATCGAAAAGACATGTACACACACGCACACACACACACACACACACACTTCTGAAAGTGCTCAACAGAAAGAGATTTGGTGGTGAATGATGAGCTGGCACTGAAAGCATTAATATATCATTAGTATTGATCGCCATCAGACCCCCTGCCTTGACTCTCTCACACACACACACACACACACGCACGCACACACACACACACACACACACACACACATTTAGATACTGTACAGGCACATGTGCACAATCTCGCAGATACAGCAAATCTGCTCTAAATTGGTCACCACACACACACACACACGCACACACACACACACACACACTTCCCCAGTATTGAGTTGTGGTTAAGCAGCCTATAGTGGCCCAGCAGGCTTCCATTTGTGTGTAGATCAATATACAAAGCTCTCCTGCCCTTATGATTAGCAAAGAGACCACTCCCTTCTGCAAACACTAAACACTCCACAACGGCCCTGATGCAGCAGCAACAGCGCTGAGAGGAAACATTGGATGTTTTGTTTGTATGTTTTACCTCAATGTAAACTCAAAGCAATCTGTGAGATGACTGTGGATCATATTTTAATGTGGTCCCTGTCCATAATCTGAATGTATTTTTAATCATTCCAACCTCAAGATAGTGTCGGTACTGAAATTGTCAACAGATATGCGTGTTTGCTTCAAGGAATACATTTCACCTTCTGGTTTTCGTTATTCTCGCACTTTGATTTATACATCGTAGTCTGTAGTTTCTGCCGAGTCATTGCAGGGGGTGGGGAAACTTGAAGGAATAAATTTGTGTATCAGTTATTCACCGCTAGTGAGCTTGAATCCTTGAAGAAAACTTGGCAGTCCAGATGAATTGAAGTAAATGGGGGGGGAGGGGGCAAAACCGTATGCAGACAGACGTTTACACAACTCATGGAGTATAATCCTCTCATCGTAAGCTCACTTCCATTTCCCAAACAAATGCATTATTTCTAAAACCTCAATGTGTAATACTCTCAGACTCAGGTGTAACTTATTACATGGTTAACGGCTGCAGGCCATTGCAATAATGCTGTAGAGAACTGTTAATGTTTTTAGTTCCACCTGTGCTTTCCCTGCTATGGCACGATAAACGATAAAGAAAAACAAAAGTGCTCTGATGCCACGTGGTAAACCACGTGGTAAGGACAAAACGGACAGACAGATTGGACAGGAAAGAAAAGACAAACCGGAGATGCTCGTAAACTTTTTATTCAACTCCTAAATTAATTGGGGCAAGGCAGAAAAGGATTTGGTGACCACTGCATCACCCCAGATGAAAATAAATGTGCAACATGAAATGACAATTAATCAACTAAGAGTGGAGTTCATTGTGACTCCACATGAAGTCCTAATTGAGCCACACGCACACACACACACACAACAGAAAGCTTCCCAGAGGAGACAGACAGTCAGTCTGGCTGTGAGGAGTCAAAATGGTAGTATGACATACTGTGTGTGCGTGTGTGTGTGTGTGTGTGTGCATGTGACTGTGTGTGTGTTGCTATTATGGTGAGTCATTGAGATGACACAAACGACATTCCAGTTGAACTAAGCAAGCCCTTTACTATCTCTGTCTGCATTTCTGTCTGCTCTCTGCCTCACCTCTCCCCACATGTTATCCCCCCCCCCCCCCGCTCTCTCCCCTCAGCTATCACTTAAGTGTAAACATATAACCACAAATATTTTTTCTTACAGCAGCAGCAGGTCATGCCGCGGGCTCACAAACACACTCAGTCATGAAATATATTTAAAAGTCTTGTCATACTGATGGCTTATAATGATGACCTAATAATCTACTTGGTGTGTGTGTGTTTGTTTTTATGTCTGTCTGTCTGTCTGTCTGTCTGTCTGCCAGCTACCTTGACTAAAATATCAACATCAGTAAAGTGTATAAACAGCCGCGCTGAGCCTCGCCGTGACAGAGTTCTCTGCCCCCCTCTACTGACTGTTTGTGGAAGTGCAACATGTTTTCTGTCAGTCCCACGTCAGCCGCCTGTAGTTGAAGACGAACTGAGTACTTTAAAACACACCATAGAGTTGTTGTAAGCAGATATAAGGCCATTTTAAAGTGTTAACCTTTTTAACTGCTCCTCCAAAGGATTCATAACTGTGGTACAAACAGTATATACTTCACAACACAATATAATACATTTGTGATCACACATAATGATGTGTCTGTAAACAGTTTTTAGCCTGATGTTCAAGTTCAGTGTTACCAATATGTCTTTACATCTGTTCACCCTTTTGAAAAATGTACTTAATTTATTATCTCTTTCTCTCTGAACCCTTTCTTTCTATCTTTTACATGTCCTTCTTCCTGTCTTCTCTCCATCACTCTCTCTTTCATCCTTCCATCCCTCTCTCTCCCCAGTCCAGACGACAGCAGGACCCCAGCCCTGGCTCAAACATGGCCAACACTGACGTGGAACACAAGATGCGCTGAGGAGGAAGAGGATGAGGGAGTAGTGGAAGGAGGAAGAGGAGAAAACCAGGGCTGGCTGTTCATTCACTTTCAATACAATCAACGGAAAAAAACTCAACTGAAAGTTCAATTGTTGACCAATGTTTCACCATCATTTCCAAACAAGGTTTATATGATTGTTTCCGCACACCAAACATTGTTGCCGTATTTAAATGTAGAAGAAAACAAACTTTGTGAATTGATTGAATTGAAAGTGAACCAAGCCCCGAAATTAGAAGGATTAACAGGAATAAGGACACAACAGACCTGGGCAAAAAGTAGTTAAATATATTTAAATACAGAGGAAGGAATATGAGAAGCTGAATCAGCATTATATTTCAAATGTGACGCATCCAGGGTTTAGGGTGGATCTTGAGTCAATGGAGTGTTTTCAGATATATAAAGTAGAGATCAAATCTTTCAAAGACTTCTATATTTCTTGTCCAGGTCTTAAATGATTTGATGGATGGATTCAAGTACCAAAAGTATATATTCTATTAATACAAGATGTTGAAAATAGTGGGAGAGGGGTTGTAAGGGGGTATAGATGCCATTTATGACAGGAGGAGGAGGAAAGATAGAAGGAGAAGAGAAAGAAAGAGATTTGTTTGGCTCAGGGTCACGGTCAGGCCTTATTGGTCAGGATTACCAGAAAAGCATGCATCAAAGGTGCGGTGTTGAAAAAGAAAAACATTGTGTCCGCATTGTTCAGTGTTCAAGTGTGCGACACTTGACATTTGTGAAGATTCAATGCGAAGATTCAAAGATGAACATGCATTTTTGTTAACCCCAACTATACCTAGCTCACTTCCTGAAACCTGCTGTTTTCTTAGACCAAAGTTCACTTTGCTGGAAAGGGAGGGAGGGAGGGGTGGGGGGGGGTGGGATCTGGAGATCATCCAGAGAGAATTATGCCAGGTTGTGGAGGTAAGAAGTGTTTGCTGTACTATAATATTAATGATCTCTTTAAAACATCACCATGGTGAGATGTCCATGACAATAGAATCACGGGTTATGTAGCAACAACCTTTTAGGCTCAATTCCTACTTTCCGCGTGCGTGTCTGCGAGGGTCCGCGATGGTCCTCGAGGCGCAATTGTCGTCATCAGCCATGTCTGCGAGGGTCCGGGCAGACTGTAAGCGCGCCGAATGCGCATGCTGCTGTTTCGTTCCACACTCCAGTCCAGTTGGTGCACCTCTTGCTGGTTTGCCAAGAAGAAGAAAATTAATGATTGTTTTGAAAAGAGGTTGTGTGAGGCGATTCACCGTTGCGGCTGTTACCCAAATAAATATAGTTTGTCTTTAAAGTAATACAGAGACGGCCGAATGGCGTTGCACAACAGGCAAACGACGTAACGGCCACTGTCGCCAACTGAAACAGAGTGTGGATTGGGAAATGCGCATGCGTGAAACCCCATACCGACTCTTAACTGAAGTGTGAATGGAACCGTGTGCACACACGCGTGACCGCTGTGGTCCACGGGCGTGCAACGCGGAAAGTATGTATGAGCATTTAGGCAGGACGGTTAACAAGGAAAACTGCTCTAAACTCTGCTATCTTTGGCTCTGGAAGCAATCAGAAATGATAGGATGTTTCTGTGGGGGGGCAATTGAAACGTCCTTTGTCCTCTGAGGGGTTTTGCACTATGTGGTACTATCAGACTCGTTCTCAACAGGGACTTTCTTTAAATGCATGACAGAAAACACAGGCCTATTCTCTCTATTGTTCCCTATGCAGCCTATCATCGTGAGAGCACTCCCTTTACAGCGCTTTGATAAGGAATAGCTGGGTTGATTTAAGGTTGTGTCGTGAAGCCAAATGTAGTTGTGCTCTTGCCGCGGACCCAAACAGTAGCATGCTCGACAAAGCACAAAAGCATTGTTTTTTTTATTTAACCAGGATGTGTCCCCAGGTGGACGTGTGATCCGCGGTGGATTGTCAGGCAAAAAATGAACCTCAACCTTGCGCATGATGATTCATGTTGGCCCCTTTCATTACAATTAAGTGTAGGGGGGTTTTCATAGTTGCTGTCCAGTGAAAACCATGTATCTCTGAAAAACTGAAGGATCAAGTGTTCCTTTATGGGTTGATACTCTGGTAAGCCAAATAAACTGTTTAAAAAGCCATTGGGATTTCTGAAAAACGCATTGTCACAACGCTGACGTTTTGCGTTTTGGAGGTACGTGGTTCTCACTAGACAGCAATGATAGGTAACTTGCTACTATACCATGCTACTTTTGAAATGGAGGTCACAACCTCTTCACCACACATCAGCTGCACGTGTCACAAGTCACTTCTATAGAGAAGTTGGATTGTGATCAACATAAATCATTTATCGTCTCAGTTTGTAGACTGTATAGTCTATGGTACCAATCCAATGTAGAATCCATCTATTGATCCATCAATCGCCCAGATATTCCTCATCATTAAAGGACTGTAAACGCTTAAATGCAGTCTAAATACTATTCCCTGTCCTGTTACAGCACTAGTGTAATGAAATGGTATGTTATCTTATTGTTTTGTTTGTGTGAAAGTCATGATGTTTACTTTTTATATTACTTCTCACCTCCGTATATGTATTCATTTTTGTTCATCTTTCAGCTTTGTTATGAACTAGTAGTAGCAGCGGTAGGCTATTTTATGTAAACTTGAGTCGAGTTTCTAGAAATTTGGGAGTTTTAAGAACTTTTGTTGCTTTAGTTTCTCATCGTTTCCATGTTTTCCTTTTATGAATGTTATTTTTATTGTTCATGGGTTAAATACATTGAATGTGGATTGACTCAAGCCCTGTTATTTTTATATTGTGCAACTAGAAGCTCATTTAATTTTCCAGTGTGTTTTACATTTAGTGCACTCAACGGTTTTATTGTAATTATTATAACCAAGACAAGAATTGTTTTTGTTTATTCATGCTTTTCTTTTTTCTCAGCCTGACTTATTAAGAAATTTGATGAGCTTTACATGAATTAAGAAAACTGGTGATTTTATTTTTTTTTTTATCCATTGATATCATGTTTGTAACATTTTACAAGAAGTTTTACAATAAAGACACGTTGTTGTTTAAAATAATAGTTTAAAATAAAATAAAAAACAGTTAAATAAAAGCTCAAAAAAACACGATAAACCTCTCTGTAGCCCGACTGGCTATAGAGAGGTTTTATCATTTTAAAAAAGACCTCGAGATGTAACAGAACCAACAGGTTTAAACTGCAAAGTGAGCACATTTGTCAAGTTTCCTACAGCCTCATTAACAAAAACAAACCGGGTGAAATCATCAAGCTTAGAGTACAACAAAAACCAATGCATTACAGGGAGGACCTAATTCAGAGGCCCTGAGGTCGGATAATTCACTTTCTTTTGTGATTTGACTGACTTTATATTGTTATGTTGGAGAGTCCAGCAGATGAGACACAGTAGGGAAGTGGCATTAAAGACTTTGAACGAGGAGGTGAGCAGGTGAAGGGACAGACGAAAGCATGAGAACATGTGCAACGTTTGGTGGAAGCTGTCAGAGATTTACAGCGGCTGTTATGTTTCCAGGGTCTCAGTTATTCTTCACTTGTTCCCCAACAGTATATAAGGAGGTTGTAGGTATCTTTGACTCCGACAGAGCGTTGGGTGTGAACTAATACAATGAGAGGTGAGGTGTAGGGGGACAGTCAGAGACAGTACAGTTTGAGATGGACTTTGTAGGTCCTGAATTAATCGGTTATTATCTGTAGTGCAACTGGCCAATCGAGCTGTTTCGCCAATACATTTTAGAAATAACGCCACCCGTGGGTGGTCTCTTGAAATCTGCCATGTCTGAAGTTCAAGCATATCTTTATGGATTTCTCCAGTTTAAGAAACACGAGCGAGGGAGTGATAATAAAAGACAGAATTTCTAGGTTGTCACACGTTTTTAACAGTGTCCCACCATTTCCTCACCACACCCACCCAATTTGTCATTATACCATTTGTTTTAAGTGGTTACCCATGTATACACCTTAGTTGATACTTCATCCTTCAATTTTCTTAATGCAGGCATTAAGGCAAAAAAAACCACAAACATTTTCTTTCTTATTTTTATTTTATTTTATTATCTTTTTAAGTTATTTATACTTTGGTTTTATTTAGAGATCCAAAGAAGAACTCTTTGATATTTAGTGGCTTGTACACACTCCCCAAGTTTCTCCTTCCCGTGTGTGTGGTGTTTCCCTCTGTTTTAGGGTTGAGCTTGTCTGGTCGGAGTAATCTGAAATATGAGATATTCAATTCAAAATGTTGGATTTGTTTCATAATAAACACGTATAAATTCTTGCATTTGTTTCTGTTCTTGTCACTGAAACGGCCACTTTACTGGAAGTAAAGACCCTCCACAGCTCCCACCACACCGGTGTTTTCACTTTGTGGTGACTTGATTGACAGCCTTGTCACTTAGTGTGAAGTGTTGTGTTCTTTTATTTAGAAATAGAGACACATAGAAATCAATTTCAGAAAACTTCTCTTCATATTAACTGTATTTATGCCATGATGATATGAGGAGCATTACAAAAGTACTCAGCTGAGGACCTATTTCACTGTCCACAGACCACATTTCA
>CALSCE010010634.1:5879358-5905678 GCA_943593645.1 Bovichtus variegatus
TTTGCCTTCGCTCTGGCCTTGCCTCCGGTTTTGCCTCTTCCAGACATTTTAGGATGCTTCTGTTGTCGAGAATAAGAGGGCAGAGCTCCCAAACCGGCTTTATATTTGTGCGAAGCTGCTTCGTGATTGGCCATCAGTGAGCGTATCTATGATCGTCCAATCAGAAACGCTTAAGTAAAGTTTCTGTATTTCCCACAAGGTTTCCGCTTTATACTGCTACTTCAAATTAAAACGTAACAGATGAAACCAGAAGTTATTGTAAAATATTCCATATTGCCCAACATCGTTTATTGTTACCTTATTTTTTCTGTGAATTGCCTTTGTATTTGCGTATCATTTGGTAAAACTTATGATCTTTCAGGTCTTCAATCTTTACAGAAACACGTTTACAAGCGTTAGACCCAATAATGTAAACACAAAACTTCAAAATAAAATGTGATTCCATCCATTGATGATCAAACTCAAGATACCATATATTACTGTATTAAAATAGGTTATGTACACTCTGCCATTTATTTCTAATAATTGTATATTCATTGTATTTGTATTGTAGGCTTTTTTATGTAAATATTTATAAATTGTAAACTTGTTAAAAATGAAATAAAAAACGGCCTTTATTGCCTTCTAAAATATGTAGTGAAATGTCTGTATGTTAAATCGATTGTCTTTGTTAATTTAAACAAAGTTTTAACTGAGGCCTTTAATGTGAAGAGAGGTGTAAAGCATGACTGCTCTCTGCATGCTGCTTTTTACATTTTGGCAATAAATCCTCTAATTAAAATAATGAACTCAGACAGCATTATCTCTGTAACATGTGTTTACAAGCGCCCAAAGTGACGGACATTGAATATGGTAATGCCAGAGATGCCAGAGACCTAATAAAAAAAAATAGTGTCTGCCTCCATCTCCATGAATGAACTCTGGGTTGGTGATTGCTACAGGTGGAGAAAGAGAGGAAGGGCCAGACAAGATCCTGAATATAAATTAATATTTGGAGATTTTATAAGTGAACATCTACATTTACAGATAGACTGGCATGGTCTACAAAGTAAAACAATAAAAAAATATATCTAAAAAAAATACGAAATTATTTAAAAAAAAATGAAGTGTGGTGAATTAATTAAATATAACAATTTATAAGATGATAATGAATGCGCTGAGGTGGTAAAACTTGATGTAAAGTGACTTATCTCTGTAAAAAGACTTGCTGTCAAAGCTGTGGTTTCATGGAGTCGTTTCAACAATAACATGCCCTCATGATGTATTGTGTCAAAGATGAGAACCTTTAAAGAGCTCAGGAGGAATGCAAGACCTTGAACTGACATTTGATGTTAGTTTATAATTCTGTGATGCATGGCTTGTTGAAAGGAAAACTGCCTGCCAAACAAAAAGACCATCAGCTATTTAAATCCCGTCTGAAGATGTGATATAAAACAGAGGCGAGCCTGTTCTTCTTCTTTTGATTATCATGACGGCTGATAATCAACTCTTTGTTGCAGTTGACTAGTTGCTACAAGTAGTCTACTTTAAAATTGTACGAAAGTACACAACCAAGAACAATCGTGATGTGGCTATATGCAGATAAATCAGCAGAGATTATTATTGTTTTGTTGTAAAGTGTGGGACAGCTGATGTTCAACCATGATATAGGCATAGCCATATCGGACAAGATATTAGGGTTTTGTTTAAAAAGGTAATCACTTTGTTTAGAAATAAAATTGTGATTTACCTACTTTATTATTTAGCTGTGAATTCAATTAATTTCCAAATTCATGTTCTTCAGGTCAGGCTATTATTTTGTTATTACATCTTGCAGAGTCAATGTCACCAAAAATGTTATGATTTGACATTATAATTGTGTTGAATTGAAATAAGCACTTTGAGGATGCAGTAGAGGTTTAACTCATAATAGATAGCACAATGTTTCTATTACCTTCCCAGTGTTTCAAGCTCCTCCTGTTGGACTAGATAGGATGAAGGAAACATTTCCACAACAAACCATGATGGTGCAATTCTCTCTTTGGCTGTGAGAGGTTTGAGGTTCAAATTCCAGACTAGCTCTATATTTATAACCACTGGAGTTAAAGGCATAGACTGTATATAAGAAGAGGAAGTAGAAGCCTCAAGTTTGCCCTTTTGCCGGTTGCCATCTTTTGTTTTTTGAGGGTGGAGCAAAGTACAACCAAATGCTAAAAAATACTTCTTTATGCAACCAAAATATTACAATTAACTTTCATGAACTGAAAACAATCTGTAAAGGGGTTAAAGTTCTAAGACAAAAACACATACAACACCTAAACCAGTTATTACCGTAGTAGCAACCTGTCAATAACATGGTAGCCCTAAAGCATACCCTACTTTATCTTGTATTTTCCTCTAAATGGGACCATAATTTACAAATTGAATGCTGTGTTGAAGAAGACTTGAAACTAGTAATTGAAGCCATAAACTCTTCAGGAAAATGTTTAATAAGGGTAATAAATCAAGTGAGAAGTAGTAATATTTTCTTATAAACTTCTAGACAATCAGAATTCCTTTTCAACCAAGTTGCTATAAAAATTGTTGGTGTTGTACATTGCTGCAAAACCATATGTCAACATTTGTTAACCAAAAATATGTTTCATAAAACCGTTTCATAGCCTCGTGTCATGCTTGCAGAAACGCTCAATGCCCCGTGGCAATGTTGTGGCATCAACATTCACAAAAACAAGTTTGAAAATGAGCATGTTTTCGCAGTATTCCAAAGACCACAATTAAATTAACTTTATACAAGAAAGTGTAAGTCCTATTGCTTATTTATTTAATAACCTCATTTGCTGTTTTTCAGGTTTTTTTCTTGTTCAGTGGGAGAAATCCAGTCTGTGTTGGGCTTGAACAAGTGCACTGAAGTCAGGTTGAATGTCTAGGTGAATTTGTGAAGGACAGCTGACAGGTGATTGTCAGTGAGAGAGGATCTGTATCTGGAACCATCATCTTCTGAGCATGCCTCCTCATGTGTGAAAACTTCGACTGCAAAACTGTTCTTTTGATGTCAAAAACAACATGACAGAAGAAGCACAGCTCTACAGGAGAATGCAGTGAAGAGCTCATAGGAAAAGAGCTGAATGGGTTATAAAATGTTGTGCAGCAGAGGGTGCTCTTTGGCCAAATTAGACATGGGTCTTCAGGCTGAGTGAAGTTTAAGTACAGGTCTGAGGAAGGGAGGAAACTACCCTTTTATCCAACAAAAAGAGGCTCGTTGGTCTAGGGGTATGATTCTCGCTTAGGGTGCGAGAGGTCCCGGGTTCAAATCCCGGACGAGCCCTACTTTTAAGGGGAATTCAAAGTCATGAGTATCATGACACAGCTCTTGCAGTTTACACAAGCCAATTCATTGTGTAATAGTCAACACTTCAATTAGATGTTTAGCCTCAAGTTACTACATCACCTTAGAACTAACAATTCCATATATATATATATATATATATATATATATATAATTTTAAATGGTGGCCAATCCATTACACTACTAATTTATATTGAAGAGGATTAGGACCAGGTGTGAAAAATGCATTGGAGTTCTGAGTAGTTTAAAGTCAGAGAATAAAGTCAGAATTCTGAATAGTAGCTGTAGGAAATGCAAAAGACTTGCAAAAAGTTGCAGTTAAGTGTTTCACGCTGATCCAATTTTGTTGTCACTCAACATGTAAAATAAAGTGGAGTTTTGCATATGGAACCTTGGACTGACTATTACTTTTACTAACTCTCCTCCAGTGGCTATTGTGATCTAAAAGTAGCAATAATAACACGCAATTTAAAAACTCAATTATTCAAATACCTGAATAGATAGGGAGAGTGGACTTGTACTTTGAGAGGTACCACATTCCACTGTGTGTGCTGTGTACATGTGTGACCAATAAAAGAGGATTCAAAATCCTCCATTTTCCATTTCCATTATACACCAACGCTAATTCCTTGTATGTGAAAACCTATTTGGCAATAAACCATATTCTGATTCTGAGTAAATGTGGGTATGCCACCAGCTCTCTGCAGAAATTTAGCCAGAATATTTTATTTTGAAAACATCAGACAGGAAGTTGTTGTTGGCAGGAAATCGCTTCGTTGTCGTGCTATCCAGCTAGCTCGTTTAACCAAAATACACCATTACTGCTGAGCAGGGGGCCAGGTGAGATTGTTTACACAACTTGTTTTTTCCCCCCAAATTGTTTTTTTACTGTCGTCAATAGTCGGAGTGGTTTCCGGCAACATTGAAGACAGCGACGTTGAGGTTAGCTAAATGTAGTTATGCTAGGCTCGCAACGAACTGTAGGTAAATATAAGCGATTTTATTTTCTTCGAAGAATTAATATCGTACTTGTGATTGAAACAGAGCTTACAACGTGTTAAAGAGTCATACGTGTTGTCTTTTTGTTGTATAATTGGCATTCTTGTACAGTAAACGCCAGAGAGATTAGCCAGATGAAAAGCTTTAGCTTGCCACTCGTTGTTGCTAGGCAACATAACTCTCCCCTGGGGTAAAGCCTGTAATTACATTAGTGTAGCAAAATCACGCTTTGTCACTTGGTCGTATGCATTATGCACGGCAAGCTAATGTGCCTACGTGCTTAATTTACCTAATTACTATCCGAAAATAACTGAAATAATAAAGTAGCTCCTACTGTGTCTCCTCTGATTAGGAATATACAGCAGGCACCATGTTGGTCCCTATATTCACACTGAAGCTGAACCACAAGATCAACCCTCGCATGGTGACTGTTGGGAGATTTGATGGAGTCCACCCATGCCTTACTGCAGCCACACAGGCTGGAAAGGTGAGGGAAATGAACATGTTCCAACATAACTTTGTTGAATTCGTTCTGAGCAATAAGTAGGTAGCATAGCATGGTTGCTGTCTGAGTGCATTATAATTCCTTCTTCCTTTTATTTTCTTAATGTATTCATTTACAAATTCTTATGAACTTTTACTTACACATTGTTTCTGTACATTGTTTTCTGTACTCCCCCACTTGACAGGACTTCCCCACATCTCTTCTAGACTTACACTCATGACCACACTTGATTACTTTCCATTAGAGAATTAGTCTTTTCTTGCTTTTAATACTGACTATACGTCATACGTTTTTCCCCTCATGCCCTGAATTCTCTCTGTTTCTCTGTATAAAGGTTTTTATCCATAACCCTCATGCTCGTGGTCAGCGACCTGTGGCCCACCGACTGAGCCAGAGCGCACAAGACTCTGACATCTCACTCCTCAACATTAACCAGGCAGTCACTTGTCTGACGGCAGGAACGCTGGGACCAAACTCCACTGGGGACACGCTTTTAGTAGGATCCCAGACCAACCTGCTTGCCTACGATGTCCATGACAATGCTGATATATTCTACAGAGAGGTGAGTGGAACTGAGGAGAATAAGTGGAGGAATACATGTGAATGTAGTGGTAGGTCTTACCAGGAATTGAGTCTTGAAACTATGTTCTTCAATGTGACAACGCTCAAGATACTGTCCAAGTAGCAGTTCCAAGAGAAGTTAGGACTGATGAGGGAACCTCGTATAATAATTAACTGCATCTACCTTGCTGCTATAATTGCGCAAGTAGTTTTCCTGGCCACAAGTGTTGCATTTTCCTAGGAAACCTCAGCCTTTTAGCTCTCGTGGTCACGGCTGGAAAAAAAAGGAAATAGGTGCCAGGACTTCCAAAGTGGATGGAGGCTCTGAACATTGTTGGTTTGTCCAGAAACAGCTGAGGAACTCTCACATTCCTGTGCTGATGAATTTGGCTTTGTTAGGTGTCGGTCTAGTGAGAAGTTGCATTAGGCTATGTGTAAGATAGTACGATATAAATATGAAATATAACATGTTTAACCAACATATATGAATGAGTTTTGAATAAAAGCTTCTAAAAGCATCTAAAAATCATTGTAAAAATGTCATAAGGGTAAAAAAAATATGTTTTTGTGTTTATCTTTGAGTATCTATCTTTAAAAAAAAAAAAAAAAAATTGTTCTAAATCAAGTGGATGGTGGAGTTCACACCACAACTATAGCGACAAGGATAGTTGCGAATGATATCACTGGGATCACGTTCAGAGCGAATTAATAAACCATATTTCCGACTTTTCAACTGTTTTCCTATTCTTATTATTCATGTTGTTATTAATAAGATAAACAAAAGCAAAAAGTGCTTTATAAATGTTGCATATGCTATTCTGACAACATCTTTAATGTAAGCTAATGGATGGTATTTAGGAAACACTTTTTAGATGGTCTACTCTAATGACTCGGGCAATACAACTTATTAAATGCGTATAAAACGTAATGTTAGGTTGCAAATTACACATAAAAAGCGTAATTTTATCTGAGACGTATTGCCAAATGCTCTCTGGCGCTCATAGGGTCTCTGATCATCAATATCCATGTTGGGGCTCCGGCACAGCTGCAGCGTGTGATTGCCGCCGCTGTTTAAAGAATGCTATCGTTCATCAGTGTGGAAGCTCACCTCGTTATAGCTATAGTTATTCTTATTGTTATAGTTATCGTTCCTGGTGTGGATGGCCCTTTTGCTCTGCGTCGCTTAAGGCCAGAGGTACATGTATGTAGGGATGTTTGAAAAAACCTCCAGGCATTTAAGAGTTAATCTATGTGTGACTGTATTCATCAGCAGAATCACTGACAGACAAGTGGGGTGAAAACATCTACAGTATGCATGCAAGCTGCGTCTGTGTAGAACTGAATACTTAAAAATGCAAAAACTACTACTATACTGTACTGTACTGTACTGTGTGTGTGTGTGTGTGTGTGTGTGTGTGTGTGTGTGTGTGTAGGTGACGGATGGGGCCAACGCTATTGTGTTGGGGAAACTCGGGGACATCCCGTCTCCTCTTGCCATCATTGGAGGGAACTGTGCCTTACAAGGCTTTGACTATGAGGGCAGTGACCACTTCTGGACAGTAAGAACAGCAAGGCAACATTTTAATATCGGAAACAATTACAGTCCGTCTCACATTTAAAGAATTTGGTTTTGTCAATATCAATACAACACACAACACATGAGACTGACACTTCATCAAACTGTCACCAGTATTGTTTGTTAACAGCACATTTGTTATATTTCTGCACATCCAATCAAGATCATTTGCCCAATTTATTTGATTAGGCCTGTTCATTTTACATGAGTAGACAAGTTAATGCAATTTCTGTCATTATTTTCAATCTCTGTTAAGATTAATACTTCCTTGGCTGAATTAACTGACTGAATGTATTCATGAAGGGTCTTGTTTATAGGTAACTGGCGATAATGTCAGATCTCTGGTGCTCTGTGACTTCACTGGGGATGGGAAAAATGAGGTAAGTCCTGATCTGCTGGCAGCCTGAGACACATGCTGTGTAGTCGCTGTGTCTGGCACCGGAGTTTCTTTTTCTCCCTGGAAGCTTTGACGTTTCATTCATAGTGTTGACATTCAAATTCTAAATCTTTTTATTTTTCTCCTCCAAGTTTAGGCTACGCAACTATTATTCGTTTTATATTATTTGTAGAATTAGATTCCAGTGGTGGTTGCGTAGGGTTGTTTCTGACTCGTGTGATCCAAATAAATCCAATAACTCCGGAGCGCTGTAAAGTCCAAAAGTCAATATTTATAATAAAAAAACAAAACATGGATTTAATCATTTCCAAAATTCACAACATGTTGTTATCTAAAGAACTATTCTGCTTCAATCCATATTTGTTGGTGTTTAGTCTTTCGAAAACAACATTTTCACTGCGGTCGAAAAAAGTGTTTGCTCCCACTGACGAGTTAAATTTAATAAAGAAAGTTGATTTAATAAAAAAAATTACTTTTTTAAAACTTTTTTTTTAGGGTTATGACATCATAAAATATTACGACAGACATTCAAAGCTTCATTCGAAACATCCCAATAGACACTTCAAATAAATAAATAAAATAACATACAGCCCTAGTGTCTGAACTATAGACATGATTTATATTGAAATGATCGTTTGTTGATTTGAGAAGAAAACATACTTAGGTATTGTTGGTGTTTACAGCTCCTGGTAGGATCGGAGGACTTTGACATCAGGGTGTTCAAAGAGGATGAGCTTGTGTCTGAGATGACTGAAAATGAGGTAAAATTGATGCAAATGCATTTCACTCGTTTTATTGTTCTTGACTCCAGAAAGAATCCAATAATATGACACTGTGTTTTAAAAAAAATACTTTAAATAAGGTTTTGTACAGGGGAGGGTCGCACAATATTACTTGAAATAATCATTGCACTCTCACTAGTTATATCTTGTTTATTCTCTTATCTGTTTTCCCTCGTCCCTCCCCCGACAGACAGTAACATCACTGTGCTATATGCATGGCAGCAGGTTTGGCTATGCCCTGGCCAATGGCACTGTGGGAGTTTATGACCGCACCGCCCGCTACTGGAGGATTAAGGTACTGCAATCACCATGATAACGCTGTCTTGGACAAGAGGGGCTTAGCTTATAGACAGAAATAATAGACATTAGTAATTACAGTCCAAGTCGTTGGCACTTGGTGTGTGTAAAATGTGTTTCCATCAGCTTTTCCCTCGGAAATCCTTAGTTCTGTTTATTTGATATCTGTGCCCCTCCCTTCTATGTCTAATATCATGCAAACTGTCTGAAACCTTGTTTCACGTCCTCGGCCATTTGAGCCTGCATGAGCGTGATGATTTAATGGATTGGCTCCAAACTTTTTAGAGGGTCAGAAATCCAAATACATATTTGTTTCTTGCCTGTAGTGCTATTCATCCGTCTTGATTGTTTTGCCAAGCGTTGGAGATACCGTCTGTAGAGATGTCTGCCTTCTCTGAATAGAATGCAGTGGCACTAGATGGCACTCGCCTTGGAAGTGCTCAAATCGGCCAAAAAAACATGTTTGAAAAACTCCACAGCAATGTCTCTTTACAGAAACCATGACCCCAGATAATCCACAGACCTTGTTGTGAGCAGTTTCATGTAGGAACTATTTTCTTTTTTCGAACTACTACACCCACCAACGAGTGAGCACGAGCCTCTCGTCCATGAGCGCTTCTTCTGCTCAGTGATACAGTACGAAGAAAATAGTTCCTACGTGAAGCTCACAACAAGGCCTGTGGATTATCTTGACTAACCGGGTCATGATTTCTGGAAAGAGACGTTGCTGTTGAATTTTACAATTGTTTTGTGCGCACCACAAACTGAGTGCCATCTAGTTCCGTTATATTCCAGAGAAGGCCGACATCTATACATCCAACACTCACTTTACTAACAGCCATACCTTAAATGTAATGTGCCTTCATTTCCTTTTCAATAATGTGTTTTTCAGTCTAAGAATCATGCAATGAGCATCCATGCCTTCGACCTGAATGCTGATGGGGTGGTGGAGCTTATCACTGGCTGGTCCAATGGAAAGGTCTGCACACACCATAGCAGGCCTGGCATTTAGAAACAACCTCTCACACTTCAGACATGTGATTTGTAATTAGATTTTTGGACACAACAATTCATCCATTTCTACAGTATCTCTCGCCGGTCTTCAGTCTTTGATCACACGCCCCTTTCATTTCAGATTGATGCTCGTAGTGACCGCACAGGCGAGGTCATTTTCAAAGACAACTTCTCCTCTTCTGTGGCCGGAGTGGTGGAGGGGGACTACAGGTTGGATGGTCAGAAACAACTAATCTGCACCTCCATAGAGGGAGAGGGTGAGTTGTTTGGCAGCGTCTGCCTGCTAATATCTCGCTAACAGTCAGAAAGTCTGTCTGTGTTTGTTTGCATGTGTGTTCGCACATGTTCACGTGAAGATACCTCGACCTCGTTCCCGTTAGCCTCAGCTCTGCTTTGAGCTAACACAAACATGCTGAACATGATTTTGGAGAACTGAACATTTTGATCTTGGATGACAATGACCTCAGTGTTGTAAATGTGTGTGTCTTGTAGTGCGTGGTTACCTGCCTGCCAGTAAAGACCTCAAAGGGAATCTCATGGACTCCAGTGCTGAACAGGATCTTATCAGAGAGCTCAGCCAACGCAGACAGAATCTGCTGCTGGAGCTACGCAACTATGAAGAGAATGCCAAGGTACATATATTTATTCCAAAAATAGATTTAAAAAATATTTTATCCCTTCAATAACGTGATGTGTAGATTTCCATTTAATCTTTTGGTTCTTGACAAAATGGTGTGAAAAAATTATGGCAGATTATTTTTTGGATTATCGTTAATTTTACCGACGTTGATGACTTTCTGGCACTTTATTTTTAGTGCTACCCTCAAGTTAGATTCTCAGCTTTCAACGCAAGATGTCTCAATGTACACAGAATGCATTGTTTGTTGATTATTTTGTTTACATATATGCTAAAAAGTAATAATAAGAAGAAATACAATTAAAATGACTGATTATTAGTGACCAGTTCACCCAGATAATCCATAAGGAGATAAAACAAACCTTTAACAGCTTTCTTAAATTGTACATGTGCTATATTATTATTATTATTATTATATTATATATAATATTTATACTATGAGCATTCCATGTCACTGAACCTGTAAATGAAACCAACTTGTAGTTTAGTTGTTCGTTTATATTTATTTGAAGTATAATAATTGTGGAATTGATGATTGTGATGATGATAGGAATACTGTTCACAAAATATTCAGGGCACTGTATAAAATATAATCTGTAGTTAGTTGTTTTGTTAAACACTGTGGATGCTGGACTCATTACAGTCATGTTTGCTGAGCAAAATCTCCTTTTCTTTATTTTCCGTTTTTCATTTTTGGCCACATCCCTGTTAGTTTCAGAGATAGCAGACTTCATATAGATAATCAGGGTTCTTAGTTGACATTTACCAAACTGTACTATTGTTTCAGGGTGTGTCAGAGACCAACAGTGGGGTAGGCGTCATACCAGCCAACACTCAGCTCCAGACGGCGCTGTCAGTGCGACCTGCTACAGAGGCTCAGAAGGCTCACGTAGAGCTCAGCATTTCAACACCCAATGGTAAAGTGTTGGAGCACTTAAGATGAGAACTTCAGGCATGTTTAAGGACTGAGTAAATAGTGAGACCTAGGTCCCTGAGTCTCTCCTTTATCCTCTCCAGAAACCATCATCCGTGCAGTGCTCATCTTTGCAGAGGGGATATTTGAGGGCGAGAGTCACGTTGTCCATCCCAGCGCCCAAAACTTGTCAGGCTGTGTGCGAGTCCCCATTGTCCCCCCAAAAGATATACCAGTAGATCTGCACATCAAAGCCTTTGTTGGAGGGAAGACTAGGTAGGATGTGTGAGTGAACACAACCAATACATGACAGCACACATACTTTACTCAATTAACACCATACCACCTTCTCTGCACTTCATTCTTTCGTCTATTCCAGCACTCAATTCCACGTGTTTGAAATCACTCGCCAGCTGCCTCGTTTCTCCATGTATGACATCACAGTTGACTCTTCCGATGCTCCGCCCGAAGGAAGGGTCACCTTCAGCATCAACGACCGGCCACAGCGGGTAGGCTGAGAACATTAGGTACGCTGCTTCACACCACATCAGGAGCTGCGGCGGAAGCGCCAGTCCTCGGAAACGCTGCCCCGACGTCGCGCTGTGGTGCCGTGTAACCAGCGCCTAGACTTTATAAGTCTGTTTTGCGGCGGCAAGAGAGTAACCTTACAGCACAGTCAATCGCTGCCATGGCAAAGGCGGCGGAAACGTTTGGGCGCAAGAAAATGTTTTAATAAAAACCATTGAGGGTAACAAAGGAAACACAACTATTTATGAAGCTACCTTTAAGTGCCGTTTGAAATGTCGAGATCATAAACACGCTGCGACGTATACAACGATAATTATGAAATATCGAGTGTACACTTGTGATACGTTCCTACGATTACCTGTGTCACACTCCCACAGGTAATCGCCTGATTTGGTGTGAATGCAGCCGGAGCAGCAGCATGTTCAAGGCAATAACCTGCCGATATATGTTTGCTAATTAAAGTCTGTATGTAAAATGGTGTGTGTGTGTGTGTGTGTGTGTGTGTGTGTGTGTGTGTGTGGCTGAATCAGAACTTCTTGCTTCCAGAAGGAGTAGACAGTCCTGACATCACTTTTGGTTCCCTAAGAGGAGGGGGACTGTTGTCCATCAGTATGGCCAGCAATGGACAGGTACAAACGTACAACAACAATAATGTGTTTAGCTGCAAACTTCATTCAGAATCTAGCATGTTTGCTGTTACACTCGTGCACACTTTTACAGTCCGCTTTAACTTCATTAATAGGAGAATCTAGTTGCAAGTGCTGGAGCTCAAAACATAAACATTGAAATATGAAGTCACTGTGATTTGCGATTACCAATTACATCAGTGGGACTTGTTTATTTAGCAATAATAATAAGCTACTTCATCGTCATCGATCATCAGATTAAAGGTGCAATTTGTAAGATATGACCATGATTTTAGTTTAAAACAATAGTGAGTCACTGTAGCGTCCACTTTGCCATCAGTTCAACATAAACGGAAATTGTCACTTTGTAAATATTTTGTAGTTTACCTTTCCAACATTGATGTTAATTTGCCTAAAGTTATAATAGCCTGGATTTCTTTTTGTATTAGCTACAATCAGACAGTTAATTCATCTCTAATTTGCCCAATCAGATCACTTTGAGAACGGATGACATTGACCTGGCAGGAGATCTGGTCCAATCACTGGCCTCCTTCCTGGCAATAGAGGACTTGTCTGCAGAAGCAGACTTCCCCGGATACTTTGACGAGCTCCGCACTACACTCACTGAGGTTTGGCCTAAATAAGATTGAAAGATTCTTCGCTCTTTATTCCACTTATACTCGAAGACGCACTTCTTTCCGTCCATCACCATATGGTACATTTGTCTTTTTTATGTACATTATGACTACAATTTCCACTTCAACAGCAGCCTGTGTAAAAGGCGTGTCAATGCTAAGAGAAGTCAGGGAACGCGTGAGAAATTAATTCTTTATGTGTCAGGAGAGAGAATGTAGTTGTTGTTGGTGCTGCGGTTTATTAATGAGTCTTAAATATCTGCCTGCTAGGTGGATGAGTTCCACTCTGTCCATCAGAAGTTAACTGCAGCCATGGCCGACCACTCCAACTACATCAGGAACATGCTGGTGCAAGCAGAGGATGCTCGCCTCATGGGTGAGATGTGAGTATTGCGCATGATAGGGTTTCAACAAAAGATGGCAACTGATATTTCACCACATGTTGATAATACACGACATATAATATCAGATCTTTTTTTATTTCATTTTTTTATCAACTCACCGTTTCTCTCCCTTGTTCCCCATACTTTCTCTGATTTTCTCTCTAACCCTCTGTAGGATAACTATGAAGAAGCGTTACAGAGAGTTGTACGATCTAAACAGGGATCTGCTCAACGAGTATAAAATCCGCTCTAACAACCACAATGCACTGCTGGCCTGCCTCAAGTCTGTCAACCAGGCCATACAGCGGGCTGGGAGACTGCGAGGTAAGCCACTGTGTGTTAATGTGTTGCTAATGATTCATATCATTGTTTTATGTTTATGTTTTAAATAGTGCTATTTAAAAATACCAATATGTATAATATGTTTTGTGGTCCTGGGGGAATGATTGCATTCAATTGAGGTATGGAATTATACTGTATCTCTACGCAC
Source organism: Bovichtus variegatus (assembly GCA_943593645.1). Lineage (NCBI taxonomy): Eukaryota > Metazoa > Chordata > Actinopteri > Perciformes > Bovichtidae > Bovichtus > Bovichtus variegatus. The sequence goes on from CALSCE010010634.1 coordinate 5,893,027, forward strand.
AAATTACTAAATTGTGGCCTCGATTTTATATATGTTTTTCTCTCTATGGCCACTTCCGGGCTCTGTAATGAACAGAGCTTAGAAACTTAGAACATTTGCGTCATCCTTTTATGAGTTGTTGCATCTTGCATATGCTTCTTGTCGCTTCATATTAATCTCTCCGCCGCTGTCCCTCCTTCTCTTCAGTGGGTAAACCCAAGAACCAAGTGATCTCCGCCTGTCGAGACGCCATTAAGAGCAACAACGTCAACGCACTGTTCAGGATAATGAGAGCTGGCACTGCGTCCTCCTGAGGGGGGAGGGGGATGCAGGAATGGACAAATAGATTGAAAGTACACGCACAGCTGATCAAAACTGTAATGTTGAACTTCAAGCATGGAATAAGACTGATGGGACGAGAACTACACATCGACATGAAAAGGGAAGCTGTTGTAGCCTTAATCTGTCTCTTTTTTACATGATTTAGGACGAAGCAACAGCCTGGCAGCAATATTTGGCACCAGCTCCATTATACTTTAACTGTATGTGAAACTTGAATTTCCACTAGCTCTTAAAATGTTGACCACATGCTTAGTGCAGTTAGCTAGATTATTGTCAAATGAGTGTACTGCAGGCAGGAGAAACGGTCCGTTTGGACCAGAAGAGAGAGCGGAACGCTTCCCCCAAACTGTTTCTCAAAAGCAATGGAACAAAGAGTACAACGATGCTGCAGGGAAATTCATTTCAATTCTTAATGGTTCAATATTTCATATACCGTCAGATAACAGTTGAGCCTCTTGTCCATTGAATGTACTAGAGATGTTCCAGGTTGCAATAAACGTTTGTCTAAGAAATGTTTAAACTCCAGTAAAAAGAAACTGTCCGTTTCCTCCAGGGTTTGTAGAAAAATGTGTATCTGCTGGACCGGCAGCCTGAATGTTTAACGCGGCTGACACAGTGATGTTTAGAGGGAGCACAGCTGCACTGAAAGCCGCTTCCTCTCAGATAGTTCTGTGTGAGGCTCGCTCAGACTCGGGTCTCTGCTCCCAGCTGTTGTGTGTTTGTAGCCAAAGAAAACTGTTTTAAATGAATGGACGTCAGAGAGGACCAATGCTGTGTGTTTAACTTGTTTACCTTTTTGTAGAGATTGTAAATGTCCTTTTGTGTTTGTGGCTGAAATTATTATTAAATAAATTATGTTTTAAAAGATTGTATGTATTTGGTATTTTTTGGAAGCTCTCTACTACAATTTCTGCGGGGGGGAAAATTATTGTATAATAAAAAAATATATATATATAAAAATAAAAATAAAATATCATGAATTGAAAGAGTGTGACTTCCAGTTTCTGGACATACATATTCCATGTAGAATATGCTGCAATATTTTCAGGTGTTTTTATTGTGTCAGTTTAGCTATACTATACCACACATCCAGCAGGTTCTAAGGGACAAACCACAGAGCAATGGTCACTTATTACTTTCAGTTTTTCCAACCCTAACTTCCCTGTAAAGCTGTAATTGGAGGCACACATGTCCACACACACGCTGTTCTCCATAGGCGCTACATATGGTTCAGGAAAGACCAAGTACACACTAGTAGTCATAAATTACTATTACTGCTGCTTGCAGTGACTCTCTGCATGCTGGGGCTTTCCTCTATGTTGCTTAAGCTAGTATGTGTATATATATATATATATATATATATGTGTGTGTGTGTGTGTGTGTGTGTGTGTGTGTATATGTATATATATATATATATATATATATATATATATATATATATATATTATATTGAATATTGATTTATTACAGGCCTATGCTGTCCACGGACAGAAGTATCGCTGGCCTGGATCTCTGCTGTAGAGACAAACTAGACAAAGACGTGACTCAGCATAACTTTAACTCCACACTCTGCACGTGTATTTATTCCTCTCGCTTCTTCCTTCCTTCACCATCCTGCTCAGTTGCTGTGTTGGCATCTGGCTTCAAGTCGCTCCGCTCTAGTTTAAGTCACGTGGTCAGGCTAAAGGATGAAGATGCTGCATTCATGTGCTCCTGGTTAGCTCCGTCCTCTGATACTCGTTTATTAATTCCAATGTATTCTAGTCTAGAATATATTGTTGCACATTCCTGCCTAGTTGCATCGTTTAAAACACTCACACTGTAGCTAATGTATTCATTATCTTTGAAAAGTATCTTTTTGTTTTATTGTATTCTTTTATATTCTAGATGTATGTGTCTTGTCTATATGCACCAGTACATCAATTACAATTCCTTATATGTGAACAGCTACTTGGCAATGAACCGGATTCTGATTCTGATTAAAGAGACACACTAATAACACGTACAAAGTGTGTGTGTGTGTGTGTGTGTGTGTGTGCGCGTGTGTGTGTGTGTGTGTGTGTGTGTGTGAGTGGTTGTTTGTAACAATTATTGTCACTTTACAGAGACGCTCACAACAAGCAGTGTTAGTTATTTCCGCAATTCACTCATTCAATTCAAAAATGAATTGTCCAGTTATTTCCTTGATACATGCATATTTGGATATTTCCTACAGCACGTGAAGGCGACTATCCAGCGCAGTCAGCAGCTCGTGAAGAAGACGGGCTCAGAGCCAGGTAACTGTTCTAACTTCTCCTCACCGACACACACACACACACACACACACACACAGCCATGAATGCAGCCTGCGGGCTCTCTCTCCGCTCCTCTCTTCGGCTCTTTGTCTTTGTGAACTTTATAAATCATTCTTCTGTGTGTGTGGCTGCGCAGCGCGCAGTGTTGTAGTTTCACACATTCGGCCCAGATGTTACCACTTTGATCTCCTCCTCTGGTAAGTTTGAATGACTTGCATTCATCAGCCAACACTTCATATCTATGATTTTACTTCTTTATTTCTTTTTATTTGTTAAACCAACTACAGTGGCTGTTGATACTGTAAAACTTGCGGAATATAGCTGCATATATGGCGAGAACATTTGACTTTCTGTGTAAATTGCGCGAGAAGATTGCGACACTGTCGGTCATGTTTGCGCAGAATCGGCGCTCTCTGACAGAGACAAATAGGTGCGATCAGACAGTCACATAAATAACAGGACGTTATGTGGGCATGTCTTCAAAATGATGTGAATGTTGGGACACAGTGTTCTTTGAAAGAGTTGGTACCCTCATGCTCACTTACATAAGAGACACTCCCCCTTCAGAGTTAAGAATCGATGGGGATCAAGGAAAGGAAAGTCACACAGCGACTGCTTTATCAGCAAGCAATTACATGTTGGATTATATTAAATTCCTTGGATCGAATATGAACTAGTTGGAGGTAAGTTCAAAGCTCACTATTCAACCATTTAGCCAGTTTAACAAAGATGCCAGGACATCTTGTGACCTCCAAAGGACCAAGACTAAGCACTGTAATAAAATGGAGGAAAAGCAGATGATTAGTTGTGTCTGTTGGTGCATCGCACTTTATTTTTGGTTCTTTTTTTTTTTTTTTTTGCTACTGGAACATATATAACAAATGATCGGCTGACTAGGCATGGCACTATATGCACATTTTTTTATGGCAAGATTATCGTGGCCAAAATAATTGTGATTCACTATCACAATAATCATCAAAATATGTCAATAAAACTTATGTGGAATCACTTAACATTTTGTTCAGTAATAAATACTTTATAGCATCACAAATAGGACACACATGTTGTTGTCAAATAATCTTAAATAAGGTCATCAAAAATCCTAAGGCTCACCTGCATAAATATAAATATTTTAAAATAAGTTTTCACTTCTCTACCATGATACGAGGTGGAAGTCCCTCCTGTGAGAATATTACAATTATGCCCAGAATAGAAATTCACTATGAGCAACTTATTGTGAGTGTTTTTATGGCGATCCACAATAAAATCTTACATTGTCCCATTCCTACTGCTGAATGGATTTATTACAAAGGAAGATTGTTTTATTGCATTAGGCAAGATGAGAGAGGGTTACATAATCCTCCTCCTGAGTAGACAAACAAACAAATGGAGGGACAAGTAACAATATCCTCTTTGCAACAGGGAGCGTCGAAGTTTATGGAAATGTGTTGTTGTTGTCCAGGACGCCTCCACCCATTGGTGCCTGAGGAGGATGTGAGGAAGGACCCAGACATGGTGGACGCACATCCAGTGATATGGTTTTTTTTACAGACAAACTGCAAACTTTGATGTGACATTTAGCGATGCAGCAGAGAGGAGGAGGGGAAATCACCACATATCTTCATCAAATTCTGCAGAGTAGCCTGCGAACCCAAATCTGGTCCGACTCCGCAGCAGTCTCCACTGCTGTCTGCAAAGCAGTATGAACGGCAGCGGCCCCTTCCCACTGCATTCCTGCTCATGACTTAACTGAAGTCAGCGTCGTCTGAAGATGCTGAGGAAGATGGTGACGATGAGGAGGATCCTCCATGTGAAGGGAGATGTGATGTGCACGATGCTGCTGCTGCTGCTGTTCTGTTTGCTGCTCTATGCCCGCCAGGTAAGGAGGGAACCAATCACAGCAGAGGACGGGGGAGATAAAGACTTTTGTAAAATTCTTAAAGGGATAGTTCAGATTTTTTGAAGTGGGCTAGTATGAGGTACTCATGTTATATTATATTATACTTAACTTTGCTCATCTTATGTTTACATCTTTTTTAGATATATATATATATATATATATATTTTGTAAAAATTCATTGCACTATTTGTACATTTTAGAATTGTTATACTGTTATACTGTTTTTTTACCTCGTACAACCCCACTTCAAACAATCTGAACTATCCCTTTAAATAGACAACAACTACAACCCTCTCCTTCTTAGTCTTTGAAATCACCCGTCCACCATGTTTCCAGGCCGTGCTCTCCTCTGGGTGGGACAGGCCCGTGTTGAAGCTGGAAATCCATGGCTCCACCAGCTCCAGCAGGACCCTGCTGGGCGCCAGTGGGGCTAAAGTAGGCCAGGATTCTGCAGGGGTATGACCTGATCTGATTGAAGCTATGAATGTGTGTGCTTGTTCGCAAGTAGGGATCAGAATCAAGCTATCTTTGTGATGGGTATAATGAAAGCAGAGGTTTTTTAACATCCTTCAGCTCATTGTTTAGGTTTGACTGCAGCTCAGAGCCCTGCACAGTATGTGCTGTGTGAATATTCATACTGCAGATGTTATATGTATATGTATGCATATGTATGTACAAACAGTTTGTTTGTGTTTATGTTTGCGTGAATGTCCATCGGTACTGATCCACAGAGGCTGCAACACATTTTTTTATAATGACAGAGATAATCATAAAGCGATATAAACAGAAGTCATGATGCTATGTTTCAATGTCCTTTTAGCTTCTTTTGCTTCTTTTTCACAGAAATCTGTATTATATGTTCATTAAGATGACATTTACTTGCTATAATAAATGTCCTCTGTCTTCTGTCTGTCACATCATCGCTCTTTATTAACAGATCCCATCCAGCCTTTCAGAGACACAGCTGCCTCCCTGCAAGCCTCAGGCCAAGTCCAAACCTCCTCAGCTCAAGCCGAAACCTCAGGTCAAATCTAAGGGGAAATCCAAGTCGCGACGGAAAAATGCTGTGCCGACTAAAGCCGCAGGCAAGCCCATGCCCACGATGCCACCGTTTGACTTTGAGGGTTATCTGAGAGAAAAGGACAACAGAAACTTTAGGCTGCTCATAGACCAGCCAGAGAAATGTCACGTCGGAGGAGCAGGAAAAGAAGAAGCAGGAGGAAGTAAAGGGTCTACGACTGCTCCCTACATGCTCATTGCAGTTAAATCTATCCCTGCAGATTTTGATAAACGTCAGGTAACATATGCCATGTTGTATGTAAGCCTTTGCCAAAAAAAGACTTGTAAAATTTGGTGAGATCAAATAATACAGGTTTAACATTTTATTCACTCAGTCTATTTCTTTCTCTCTACACTGAATTACATGTAGGTGGTACGTCGGACCTGGGGTAAAGAGGGACTTTTCCAACATGGTGTGGCCATCCGTACTGTTTTCCTGCTGGGGGTTCCCAGGAATCGGACGGCTCTGCCTCTGTGGGATCGGCTTTTGACCTACGAGAGTCAAACCTATAGGGATATCCTGCTCTGGGACTTTGAAGACACCTTCTTCAACCTGACGCTGAAGGAAACGCATTTTCTGAATTGGATTAACAGCAGCTGTCCTCATGTCAAGTCAGTTTGTATAAACTATGTCAGGGGTTGATCTAATTCGTAGCCTAGTGTGACTCACATCTGACGCGTTTCCCTTTTCCTCGTCTCATACAGATTCATCTTCAAGGGCGACGCTGATGTGTATGTTAATGTGGAGAATATACTAGAGATGCTACAAGGGCAAAAGCCAGACAAGGATCTGTTTGTCGGTGATATTATTATCCATGCCAAACCCATTCGCCGCCGCAGTTCCAAATACTATGTGCCAGAGTTTGTTTATGGAGGGGGTTTGTACCCAAATTACGCTGGGGGAGGAGGGTTTGTCATGTCGGGACACACGGCTCGGAGACTTAGCTCTGCTTGTCAGCAGGTACTTCAAAGTTGGACAGTTAATATTTTGTTAAATCAGCTTTTAGAATTCTTTAATCTAAGATTTTTTTTTTCACTTCCAGGTGGAGTTGTTCCCCATTGATGATGTCTTTCTGGGAATGTGCCTCCAGCTGATCGGCGTTCAACCATTACGCCACCAGGGCTTTCGGACCTTCGGTATTCCCCGTCCGTCTGCGGCGCCCCACCTTCAGACGTTCGACCCCTGTTTTTATAGGGAGCTCATGGTTGTTCACAGCCTCAATGTTCCTCAGATCTGGCTCATGTGGAACCTCCTGCACGACCCCAAACTGAGCTGCCACAACAGGACCAGCCCGACATCCTGGCCCTTTAGGTGGAAGGATAAGATGGGAGAAACGACGGGAAAAGAGGCGGACTACGGTGAGAAGCAAGTGTTCGTCACGCATTAGTGACTTCCTGCGGGCCGAGTGGGATCCGCAAGAACCCTAGCGAGGACAAAATGCTTATGAAGCAGGATCTGTGACCAATTGAAAGGCTTGTGTGTTCAAAGGCACAGTTGAATCATAACGATCCGAGCTGGCAGATCATTTTAGGGGAAATGAATTGGCAAAGGCCTAATGTGCTTCAGATTTTTCAGGAAGGAAGCCCAAAGAGAATTTAGGCTTTGAGGCCTTCCAAGCCCATCTGCGTGTCCCTACAGTGAACAGCCATGCAGCAAGACCCCGACGCGCAAAGAAGACCGTGAGAAGGCTTTCGAATGTGCAATCCGCAGAATGTACCGTGTTAATAATTGTTTACACAGAGACACAGTGAGATCACAGTGGTTGGCTTGTTTTATCCCATCCAAGCAGAAGAGCCGGGACTGGTGATGGCCATGTGCACCGGGTGAGTGGAAAGACGGGAGAGACTTGTTGTTTCCGCCCCGTGAATCACGAGCAGAGGTGTCGCTCACTCCCTCATGCTGGATGGAGGCACAAATGGACCCTCGCATTATCTGTTCCCTGGTGGAACAACTCATGAGCCTTAATGGAAACCAGCTGCACAGTGGGAGAACACACACACACACACACACACACACACACACACACACACACACACAGCTGAATGTTTGTGGAAAAGCCTGACATTTGAGGGGTTAGGCATGTGTACTTTCACGTGAACACTATTATTACTTTCATTATAATGATTTGATTTCTATAATTCAGTTTTTTTTTTCATTATCTCTTTACCCTCATGTTTTCAAAAATGTTCAACATGACTGCAGTTAAACAGTAAAACATGTTCACGCACCCAGACGGATTATAAAGACATAAATGTGTCTAATAGTGTGAGTGTTCATGTGTTGTGGACTTCAGCTGGTGCCTTTTTTCTTTTTTTCTTGCCCACGCTATTTGCTTGTCTTTAATATTTCAAGAAAAATATCTCAACGATTATTGGATGGATTGTCAAGCAATTTAGTCCAGACATTCATGGAGCTGAGAGGTTGTGTGCTAATAACGTTGATGATCCCCTGACGCTTCCTGTGGTTTTGAGTGAAATGTCTCAACAGCTATTGAATGGATTGTCATAAAACTTGGTACACATGTTCACGTTCCCCCCAGAATGAACTGTAACAACTGTGGTGATCCCCGACCTTTCAGTTTTGTGCCATCACCAGGTCAACAATGGAACTTGTCAAATACTCTGGTTTAGCATTAAATACTTGAACAAGTTATTACATTTTGATGAATTTAATTTAACATTAATTATTTTGAATTTGCACTCTATTTAACTCTGAGGTCCAACAGTTTTTAAACATCAAACTACTCATTTGATTTTAAGTGCTGGGGGGTGCATTGTGTAAGATAGGGATGCACCTGAATTTCGAATACTTGGAAAAGCACAAATAATGCGATGTAAACAGATATTTCTTATAGTAATGATTGACATATCTGTGCATCAGTTATGTTTCTTCAAATTGATTCACATGACTGACTGTTCCCGGCTGTATTTCTGTCAAACCACCGCAACAAAATGGAGCTTAAAACCCAGAGTTTTTAGCAATGTCCTCCTTTTAAAAAAAACCCTGTTGAAAGTGGTTTCATTTAGAGGTCTGATGATGTCGTTCTGCATAATAATTAGCCATGTGCCATTCTCCTAGCCATTAGGAGAGTGTGTATTTTCACAAACTTTACATTGACATTTTAAAAAGTGAAGCTCAGAACATGTTGTTTTTATCTGTGTTCATTTTATCCATTTAAAAAAAAAAAAATACCCAGTCCAAATCTTTCAATCAATATTTATCGGTTTCAGTTTCTCATTATTCAATGTCGCCCAGTCAATGTGTGGTGGTGGGGTTCAGACGGTTATTGGAATAAAAATGTCATTCCTGTGATGTTGTGTTGTGACTATGTAATAAGAAGGTATTTTACAGTTGTGTGTCCTAATGCCACAACCAACCAAAGGACAGCAGATACTAAATACTAAAACATTTAAATGATTAGATAACTCAGAATCTCATAAGAAGAGATTATATTTAGAGGAAGATTTGTGTCACTAATAATAATAATAATAATATAATCCTGTTGGGTGAAGATACAAAACAGCTCGTCAAAAGTCACATTTGCAATATTAAATCTGAGTTTTAAAGTTGAGTAAACTTAAGAAATAAAATCTCCCAATCTTTTAAACATCCACATTTTTATTTATTTATTTATTTTTTTCATATCCTGGTCGCACACACAGAAAACGAACGTTGATGAATGAATCGTGAGCATTTTATTTCATAAAAATCCAAATGTGGCATTGGAGCTGTTGGAGGTCGCACAGCAGCAGCTCATCTCTACAACCGACAAACACATTTAGCAGTCATTTTGTGGAGCAAAGCTTTCCGTCAACCTCATCCTTCTCTTGGCACCACATGGTATTGTTATTGCCTTTTGTCAGTGAACATGATGAATACATCTACTTATCTCTTCATACACAAAGTTGTAGTATTCAAAATGTAAAAACGCCACATTCCAATGAATTCCACAAGGTTTAATTAACTGCCCCATTTCCAGAAATGGGATTGAAAATGCACAAAAAATATGTATATTTTGAGGAGAATAAGCGAGATGGGCAACAGAACATACATTACAAAGCGTTGATATGAGATTATCATTACACTGAAGCCGTCCATTACAAATCACAACGATCACTCATTCCTGTATCAGCGAAATAAAATCAAAAAAGAAAAACCTTGATTTCGAAAGCCAAACAGAACTCCAGACTAAAGTTTCCACTCGTTTATCTATTTTGAGAAATTTTAGAAAAACAAGGATGTGATATGTCCACCTGAGTTTGGCTGAGATTCACAACCCAGCCAACAGCTTCTCTCAGTAACAACCGGCCTGTCTGGTGCCGGGCCGAGCCGGGCCGGGCCTACCGAAACTGGGTTAAAGAGTAGAATCTTGTTTTCTTGTATTAGTAGATTGTAAAGTGTTGTGCTGGGCTCAGTTTCCCCCAAAATAACTGAGCACATGTACACATCCTCCCCTTCATTCATTGCTGCCTCTAATGTTTCTGTTTTTATTTTATTTTGTGATATCATATTTGACCCATCTACTCCTGTGATCTTTTGAGCAATGACCAACCTACACTGTGGTGTGGTATTTATTTAATAAAAAAATCCTGTTTTTTTTTTTTTTTTTTTTTCAGAATTGAAACGATGATGAGCTTTTTTTTTTTTAAACTGCTGGGGAAAATATGCACTTTCTTCTGGGGGGTTTGGTGAAGTTATATACTCAAAACACACACCACATAAAAAACATTTTTATATTAACGTCGGTCATTTACATCCTCGCATTGGGAAACCTGCCATCCTCCGCAGGTAACAGGGAAACTAAAACGACAGATGGAATAATAGCATGTTAGCTTGTTGCAATATCAAACTGTATGTACGAGATCCCTTTGTATAGAGAGGCTCAATGTTACCACCGTTTTCATTGATCTCATTGTTACTTGCGCAAAAGCAAGTTGCAGTAAAGTGTTGGAATATAGCTGTCATGGGGATTATATTACACGGGTTCCCACTATCCAAGTCATGTGAATGAACCGGGCCGGAGGAGGGAAGAAGATTAATCAGAGAATGACGCTCAGCCCTCGCTGCGAAACATCTTTCACTTTGGAACATTTTTTATTTTTTATTGGCATTCATCTTGAAACATTAGTAGGTTTTGCGATCCCAGCTTAAGAAACCAGACTGGGAACTGGGCATGCATCTCTCCTGCGTCCTGAAACCACACAACCTCATTCAGGAAGGAATCTGGCTACAAGAAAGCTGCAGCAGAAGACATCTATTTCTTTTTGCTCATGTAAACAAGTAGACGTAAACTCTAGCAACATGCCAATGCTAGACTCTGAATCCAATTCTGTCCAAAAACATCTCAACCAGTCCAGATGTGCGGAAGGATGATTGTTTTCCCTGCCTGCATAAATAACTTTATTTTTTATTTAATGCCATTTATGTGGATTAAAACATGAACACCCTGCAGGAGCAGTTCAAGCAGAGCTGAAGCAGGCCGGTCTGCTGACATCCAACACGTGTGTGTGTGTGTGTGTGTGTGTGTGTGTGTGTGTGTGTTTCAATACTGAGCGGTCTGGAATAAATTAAAAAAATAAAAAAGTATATATATTCCAGTGTCAATGAGTCAGCTGTGAGCAGATGCCTCCTCCTGAGTTCAAGTCTAATCAGAATCAAGGAGGAAATATTAAGATACTCAGCCAGCGCCTGAGTCAGTTGTGTCTGTGCCAAGAAGCCATTTAGATCATGTAAATAAGAGGACGCCAGAATAAGAGCACACAGCTATTTACAGCATTTCTACATCAACTCAGCCCGACTAACTGGATTCAAACGGTACAGAAACGTATTTCTTCAACTGCTCTTTAACACGGTCTTCTCGAGGTCATTGTGACGGTAAGAAACCACAGGAAATCTGTTCAGAGCCAAAAAAAAAACAACCAAAAATACTAAGTACTGTAAATAAAGGCTACTATTGGTGAAATGTAAAAGTGAACCCTTAATTCCTAATTCCTGTTAGAATGTGAAAATTAGTGAAATTTAGATAATTTAGCCGGGCTTGTTGAAGAACATGTAGAAGATCGGAGTAATGAACGCAAAATAAAATACCACAGTGAAGCCAGTTTGAACGTCAAAACTTCCAGCTGCTCCATAAACCTCATGACAAACTTAGCAGATACAAATATCTTACCCGCTCTGAAGAAATACTGTAGCGTAGCAGCCAATAGGGCATTTTATGCTCTCACTTGCAACATTTCACCCTGACTGAAACCCTGATGCCAGTGATTATGTTGATACAAGCAAATCAGAAATTCAGCAATAGTGGGAGAAAAATGGCATCTGCATCAATGGACAAGAAAAGAGAATGTGTGTATTACAATTAATACACAGTTTATTCAAATGCGTATGGTTAAAAAATGATTTGAAATTCAGACATTGGGAGGGAAACAAATGTTATGATGAAGGAATGACTGATGTTCTTCCCATTTCCTAAAAGGGTCAAATGTACTGAATTCACAGAGAAATAATGGCAATTCTTTAAATTACAGCTCTCTGACAACAATCACAACCATACAAGAGACTCGAGTTGTTACTTTTGTTAATGCGTCGCTGGCTGTAACCAAATCCAGATGAAAGACAGGCTGATTGGTCTCAAAACGCACACACACACCTACACAAACACGCACGCACAGACACGCACGCACACACGCTTTTTACGTCTCGGGTAATCACTGTCAGCAGTTAAAGAAACCAAGAGCTGAATTTAGAGGTGTTACCACGGCAATGACTTAGATGTGCAGGTTTGACACAAACACACGACTCTCTCCATGAACAGGAGAGTACGGTGATAATGTCCGCAGATCAAATGGAATCATCCTGAAACGTCTTTGGCTGTAGCATTTGGCAATTCAACAAAGAAATAAATGCCGACATTGATGAGGGATGAATTGCAATGCTGTCGATGTGCAGATGAAGAAAGAGGGAGAAGACTAACACAGAGGATATGAATGCATGCGCCAAGGGAGGACGTCTCTTCTGACTGAACTTATGGACACACACACACACACACACACACACACACACACACACACACACACA
>CALSCE010010634.1:5906337-5923266 GCA_943593645.1 Bovichtus variegatus
GTGTGTGTGTGTGTGTGTGTGTGTGTGTGTGTGTGTGTGTGTGTGTGCACACCCTGAAGAAAGCTGGAGGAGCAGTGAGCAGGAAGGTGGAAGAGGGAGACGGTAATGTTGACGTCGATGTTCGGATGGTTCTATTTTGAGAGGCTTCACATCTGTTCCCCCGGCCGTTGTGGGCGTGTTCTGGGCTACATGTCTCCAAACATGTCTCTCTCTTCTATTTTTCGGGTTCTTTTTTGGTTAAAGTCCTCCGCGGCTTCTGATGCGTTTGGCTCGGATGTCTCCGGGCGGGTTTGGTTCTTGTGGTTTTAACTGCGTCCGGGGGTTTTGACTGAGCCGGCCGGGCCTGTGTCTGAAGTCGTGGCAGGAAGACAGGCGGTACTGGTTGGGCTGGCAGTGTTGTTGTGTCGATGTTTATTCAGCGGGTCAAGCAAGACTTTGTTGCAGTCTCCTGTTGCAGATGATGATTAAATGCTGATCATCTCACCACAATGTTACGGAGGTTATTGTCGTACACAGGCTGCCATCGCATGCCATCCAAACTACAGTCGGGACAAACTCTTCTTCTGTGGTCCTGGGCAAATTCAGTCGCTGGATGGAAACAGGAAACAGTCGAGCACAGATTTCTTCACCATGTCAGTTTTCAGCACCACAGGGATATTCCAACAAAGACATAATTTCATTACTTTCCTTTCTTGGCATCAGCGGTCCAGCACTGCGACCATGTCACTACATCCTGGGTCCTGGGATAGTCTGGGTTGGGTTGACTGTACCGTGTGTCTGATTGGAAGAGTGAGTAGGACCCACCAGGAGAAGTTGATAAACGCCAGGTCGGACTTGTGTTTCTGTTCAATGAGTAGCATCTGAGCTGGGTATGAAATGCTTTGTTGTTCTGGGTTAGGTCTGCTTGGTTAAGAATCTGGCTCTGGGTTAGAGGTTCAGTCAGCAGAGGTAATAGATTTAGGAGATGTGGTTCTGGTTTCTTGTTCAGTGGGAACTACTACTGGACTCAGGGCGGGCTTGACTAGCGGTCCGAGGAGCACCATAGAGGGTCACTGATGCTATGTGGTTATTCTGCATCACCTGAGGAAGAGGGATACAGAGAGTATATGTTAGAATGGACTGGATCACATACGTCGCTTTAAGTGTACTCCTGTTTAAATCAGGTACGCTATTAATATCAATGGAGTAAAATACGCAGTCTGTAGTCACAATGTCAAATAAAATCGCCACAGGGAAAACTGATAACACAGAAATGAAGACTTTGGGAAAATGTATTGTAGCATTTATCTCTAATTTAATGGATATTAGACCACATTGTGGTCCACTTGTGACCTGTGAGTTTGCACTACTGTTGTAAACGCATTGCTAAAAATGCCAACGTCAGCTGCAGAACTTCCATTTAACATACTGGTGCATTTTTGACAAGCTGGCAATGAAAAAATAAAGTGAACACCGTCAGCAGTATAACTTTGGAGAGTGCTTGTCTGAGCTATTCAGACAAACCAATATGTAATGTTAACTAGAGTTTCACACATTGTTCACACAGCTACAGAGATGCAGAGATGTTCTGACCTCAAAGATCATCCTCTGCAGTCCAAAGCAGAAGGTTGAGCCGAAGGGGTTGGTGTTATTGGCTGATGAGGACCTGTCAGACACAAACATCAGATAATGTCCGAGACAAGGTTCATACAATATCTTAGCCGTATGTGGGCCAATACAACAATGGGATCCATTTTGTCTAGATGCAAGAGCATGTGTACGTACCTGTGGAGCACCACAGGTTTTTCCATCGGGTGACCGAGCAGTTCCTGAATCTGGTCCCACTGACAGAGGAACAAAAAGTTATTAGACGATTCAAGACACACCTTCTGTGGCAGTAGATCAGAAGAAATCTTGTTCACGTCACTGAGGTTTGCACTAGTCTCCAGGTGATACTGCCGCTGTACAGAATATATTCAGACAGACCACAGAAGATCGTAAATCCCCCACATAAAGTAAAGATCAAATGCGGTATCCTGTTTTCACTAAATCCAGCGATCGTATCCAGAAGACTTTCCAGCTACGTTGACTCAAATTCTTGGACTTTTTGAGTGGATCAAAGTGATATCATATCATATCTGTTATTATATGACTTTCTCTGTGGTAACATCAGAAGGCAACTGTAGCCACAGGATGAAACAGATGTTATGATGAAAGACTTTTAAGGATACGACACAAATGGTTTTAGAAGTCGTGATGCCAGAGGAAAACACGAGTGTGAATTAGTAAAGCTGAGCTCACTGATGAAGACACCAGGCTTAGAGACCGTGTCAGACCGTTACAGCCCAACCAGAGCGCTGCGCCACCTTGTAAATATGCAACACAACACTGGCTGAATGCAACAGTTCTGCAAATTCTGTCTATAACTCACCTTGCTGTAGGTGGTTAAGATGCAGTCCTCCGTCTGGGAATCAGCTCCTTCTAGAGTGCAGGGACACAAAAAAACGGAGAAACCGGCACTAGATTAAAAAAAACCAACATCATATCATTCACACTGAGACACGCAGGGTTCAGCACTGACAGGTCTCTCACCTTTCTTAATGACTAGAGGAATCTTAAAGTCACATCGATGATATCTGTGATGAGAGAGAATATGTAATTAAACACAAAGAAAATCAAACAAGGACAGAAAAGATAGAGTGCAACACAATAATTATAATAATATAATTAATAATGCCATAATGTCAGCTCTGTGATGATGTAGATCATTACATATAGATACAGATGATGCACTATTAGCAGTATATATTATTGCAAAGAGTCGGCCAATTTCCATCATACGTACGGATAATTTGCCAGATTCTCATTCGATAGAGATTTAGTGAAATTACAACCGTCTGCATGCACAGTGCATTCTCCCATCACATGCATGAAGTGAATAGATTTCATATTTTATATAATATTTCAGTTAACCGGCAGATCGCAACCTAGATCAAAGTACACAGTTTATAACTTGTTAGCACCTTCCGCTACGTTGTTCAAGCTAACTGTTACTATGTAGGACGTAGCCTGATTAAGCAGGCTAATGGCTAAATAATTGAGGAGTTTAAATTAATCTACTTCCCTTCATTCTTTATTGGAAAACATTTCTTCAATAAAATCAGTTGTTCACTTTAAACCCCAGGTTTGCACAAAGCCCACATTGTCGGCTCAAATTTCCCGGGTAGCTTTCCCGACTCACCACACGGCACGTTTTACATTGTATATATTTGACAAACGAATGGATTTATTTGGACAATAATTGATTAGGATATGGTGAAAGGTTTGTTTCTGTCTGCATTCAATTGTATTCCCGTTATTTCCCATTAATTCACATGGAAAGTTTCCACCTTGAATATTCCTGGAATTTTGCAACCCTATGCAGTATAAATTAAAGGAATTATAAAGAAAGACACAGAATCAAGGAACTAGACAGCAAGATAATTACATATTGAAGTTGTAATGTCCGGGGAAGTTGGTATGGAGGACAAACTTCTTAACCAGGTGAGATGTAGAGTCAAACAGGATATCCTGAAAATTAAGAAAACACAATCTTTAACATGCTTTTGCTCCATATGTTTGGCGAGTGGGGGCCGAACTACACCCCCCACACATTCATTATCACCAGCTGGCGGCTGAGCAGAGGCTCAAGCTTCTTGTTCAGAGGATCGGAGCACCAACTAATTGCATTTCAATGCAATATGACTTCTTCACAGTAACCCGAAAAATAGAAACTCGCTGCAGGGAAAAAGTACATTACCATGGACAACATGGTTCCTGTAATTCTTAAATACATCAAACGTGCTCAACGGAGACGTTTTCTCCCCCTCACCCAGACTTCCCAAGCTGGTCTGTGGCTCCAAAACAAACTATGACTACCTCTCAATATAAAGTGAATGAAGTCTCTCCAAAAATAACTGCATGACTACAACTACATACATCACTAAAGTTTGCAAACGGATGCGCACAGACAAGTCGGGTTTACGTACCACTCCAAGGGTGAAGTAGTTGAAGAAGTAGTCGTTACATTTGGAAGGAACCTGCTTGTGAGGAGACGGCGAGTGGATCTTCATCTAAAATAAACAACAGCAATGAGACATAGAGGATAAATTACAATATACGTTACAAATAATGCTACAATTGGCTATTTTCATGTTCAGCAGATACGAAGAAACTTTAGCTTTACATGTGTCATGTTTCTGGCAATAACTGGCTTTTTATCTCTTAAATGTTGAACTTTCTAAACCATCTCGTTAATAACTTTGTCTGTCCGCCGTTTGGTGCTGTGCATGTAGTGTACAGTGGGTTTATCAGAGCTTTTATGCACGTTGCTACTGGAAAAGGGTTTGATGTGGCAAAACACTGGATGAGGCGGTTTCACGTCTCGGGCCAACTCCTAACGTTTGCAAATACAAGTACAACAACACACAAACACAGAAAGGAACAGAGTTTTCCTACCTTGTCCTCAGACTTGTAAAAGACTTTATGTGGCGAGCCCAGAGCACCCAGTACATCCTGACAGGAATCTCCAAAGTAGATGCGCCTTTCTATGGACCTCACTTTAGAATCAGCCATCACACCTGGACCACATCCTGCACTCGCACAGGACAACCAAACAGGAAGGGATTCAATCTCCAGGTCAGTGACAATAAGTGTGGAAAGCATATTTTTTATGTTTACCATACAGCTAGATATACATGGTCCAGAAGCTAAAGCCGTGCTCGTCCATGTTAGGGCTAAATCATTATTAAAAAGGTAACCCCTGTGTCTCGTGTCTCACTTTTAAAAAGTTGCTCTGATGTCCTTCAAGGACAAACATGTCTATGTCAAAAGAACTGCCAAATAATATCGGTTAAAGTAGAAAAAAACTTCCAACCTGATCATAACTACTAAATACTCATTCAATTTCAGAATTGTAAACCTTTAAATGCCAGTTAGTAGTTTACATAAGGCCACTATTGTTTTTCTTGAAAAGTCTTAAATATGTCAATGGTTAGCAACAACATTGATTTTGATGCATTTTTATCTTTAGTGCAGGAAACCAGGAAAACCCAAACATGAGAAAATGGCTGAATCTGGTGGAACATAGTAAATACTACAGTTTTTAAAACAGGGCTCTAGACTGAAAGCCTGATATACCAGACTGCATGATTTTATACTGTAATAGCCGTGGAAATCAAACAATATTGTTTTAATGTGACATTTTTGTCCTTAAGGGTCTAAGTTTCTGTATTTTGGCTACACAGTTCTTTCGGAACTTTCAAAATTGAAAGGAGAAAAAAAGACACACACCCTTGCTAAAATGTATGCCATATGCACCAACTATGATCGAAAAACTAAAAAGCCAGAGTGAGGCACAAGGGTTAAATAGTATAAAATTAGTCTGAAGTGAACACAGACAGATTTGGTGTGATCAATACAGCTAATATCTTAACAAACATGGTCAAAATTGTGTTCATTGCTCATTTAAAAAACATTTGGGTTGGGTGTTCCGTTTAGCTTTGCAGCAGTGTTACAGATCGTGGTAGAAATGTGAAGCAAAGTCTGGAGTCAATTAAAATGTAGCTGTGAGGATATGTGAGGAAAAGAGTTTTGGACCGATGTTGATCTATAATAAATCTTTGTCCTCAAGACACAGAGACATATGTTACCTGCAGTGAGAAGGCGGAGTTTGAGCCCCAGAGCCCCTGCCCGATCTCTCAGGACATCCACACACTCTGCAAAGATGTTGCCAAGGAAACAAGCCAAAGGCATCGCCGGAGCTCTGAGGACAGAGGGAATAGTGCGTGTGTATTCATGCGTTTTGTTGTTGTTGTTGTTGTTGTTCTCCACACATTTCCTCAGCTTGTCACATGTTAAACTGTGGAAATTCCACAAAGTATCCTTTGGCCAGATGGGAGAATTATAATTAAAACTGTGCTTATTGACCAATATTGACAATAACCATAAAAGCTTTGCATTGTTCCAGGCCACCGATAGTCACTAGTGAATCTGCTTCTGTCTGTGGGCCTTTGCACTCTTTGGTAGAGGTAGGTCCTCTCTAAGTGATGCCTTGTTTGTGTGTGTGCATGTGTGTGTATGTTACCGTGTCTCTTGCAGGTTGTTGCCAGTGTATATGTGCATCCTCTTGACCATGGCCCCGTGTGGAATCTGCAGGGAGGCCAAACCCATGGCAAAGTTAGGCTGCCAAGGCAAAACAACTGGGAGTGATACGGGACTGGTACACACCGTGTTTGTGTGTGTTTGTGTGTATGCGTGCACAATAACAACAATGTTTCACAGAAATACATTTTCTTTCAGAAAGCTGTGAGTAAAAGTTCTCAGAACACACTGGCTGACCTAAACACCACACAATGTTCCCACTGAAGAGGGACACTACATTTTAATCCAATTTGGATCTCTGTGAGGCAGCAACACTTAATCGGAGAGCGCTCCAGCATCCAATCAAAATTCATTGTGACTCTGCAGAGGTCATTTCACTGCTGTGCTTATTCTTTGTGTATTTCCACGTTGCATTTATCACCACCAAGCAACAAATGCGTCATTCTGATGTTGAATTTAAGCAAACACGTGCAGATTTTAAGACATTTGAAAGAAAGTTATCCGTAGTATTATACGGCTTTTCTGCCCTGAGGAAAGTTTCAAGACATTTAGCATTAACATAATCAATTCAATTCAATGGAAAATCAAAAGTATCCTTCAAACAGCAAAAATACAGTACCATCCTTTGAAGAGATTAAATTAATTGAATAAACAATTTGAGAAGTTCACAAGAGTTTTCCATTACGGTGTATTGTGTAGATTAATAGGGGTAAAGAAACCACAACAAATATGGGAAAGATAGAGGTCGGAATATGTTCTTCTGAACATAACGCAATATAAACTTTCGGTGTTTTTCCAGACGCATTTGCATACCATCTTACACACTACAGCTGGGTGTTAAACTTTAGTGAAATGCAAATGTTTGAACGCAAACTACTGAAACTACCACGTTTGTACAGGCACACAACTATAGATGCCAAGCAAGCACAAGCTGTTGTTTCAGTAAACCAAACAAAACCGTTTCACAAACTCAGCATGCAGCTCAGGGCAGAGCGGAAGGTTTGAGATGGAGCCAATGCAGTTACTATAATATCACGGATATGTTGGAGCAGCAGAATGGCTACACCGCAAAGACGTGATAAGCTGCGAAAACCTTGTCAATGGGATATGAAGTGAGCTGAGGGAGCAATGAAAACATCAATATGTGATGTGCGCTTTCACAGTAGCAGGCTGCAGAATGGAGCAGACGGCACAGCAGCTGGTTCATGACATGCATCACTCCAGACATCGAGAGCTGTGCAGCACAGACAGTACAATATCTGACTAATTATACAAACCTCAATCCAAAAACAGATCCACAAAAGGCTAAGACCTAAAAGGTCCTTTGTGTATAAGCATGCGGTGTGCCTATTGTGTGTAAAAAATATTGATATTTTGTCTTGAAAATCTGCATTGTAAAGTTGTGGGTGTGGGCGTCGTCTTGGAGGATTTAATTATGAACTCATGTTGCCTGAGCTAACCCGAGTCCCAAAACTTGCGACTGCAGTCAGATTTGTATTGCTTACATAACACTGCAATGGGTCTTTGACATCTCAACAGTAGAACACTGGAATTCGTACTCGGGGCATTTTGAGATCTGTCATATTTCCTTTTCAATGTTGCAGAACATCTGCCACAAACGGTTTTGCGTCCTGGGGTGCGACGAGGATCACAGCTCTTTGGCATTTCGGATCACTGACATCCATTGTGCCCAGGATTAAAGAGGCAGCAAGACAAACACATCCTCCTCATGCGTTTGTTTTCTTCATTCTGTTCCACATTATTTATTTCCACGACATAACAACTATCAAGCCATGCTCAAGGCAAACATCGGGCGTGACCTCAGACTTTTCCATAATAAAAAGGATAATCACTTCAACCACAAGGCTTTTACAATTTTGAATGTAAAGAAAGGACCTCTCAGCCCCTTCTTCAACGCTCTCACAAGCAAATTGATCCTCACCTCATATTTTGGAGCTTCATTCCACGAGTCCAGTTGGAAGGAGAAGGACAGGCCCCGAAAGTTGAGATGGAACAACTGCTCTGCAGCGTTGTAAACTGGACGGAATGGAAATGAAAACATTAAATGAAAGGAGATAAATACGATCAACATGTAGGTTTGTTTGCGAGACATCATTAATGTGCATATGCTTTGTAAAGTACCTCCAGGGTGCGTAGCTCCAAACGACTGGTCTATTTGCTCTATTGTGGGGGCAATGGCCTGAGAGTTGAAATGAACTCCACTGAAACACAACATACAAAGCCAGTGTTACATCTATTAACATTCAAACAGGATGTACTTCATTAGTTGAGGAGCTATTGCCAGAGAAGCTAAGTAGATTCCACTGAAAGATAATCACACACACAGAGTTTAAGAAACACATCAACACAGACAGACTCCATTTCTGTGACAGCTTTCACAAAGTAGCTGTATATCTGTGAGGAGCCACGCCGTGTAGTCGAAAACGTAAAATGCACAGTGTGTACATACAATGACCATTATATAGATCCGTGCCTGTAGCTAAAGGCCATGTATCAATAACAGCTGAGAGTCTAAGAAAATTTTATCTTTGCTGCATCAGTTTTTATTTCAATAAGTTTCTAAAAAACCTTCAATTTCATTTTGGCATTATATTTCTACTCACCAGTATTTCAACTTGACTTTGCTCAGGTCGTACACTTCAATCACCTGTCATGCAGATAGACGAGAAAAGTCAGGGTCCAATGGGTACAAAACAAATGGTTAGTTTAATGTCAATAACAACGCGAGTCTAATATCAATGCCAGCCATCTAGAAATGGGAGAAATGTTGCAACTGCAGCAGCAAAATAACTGTGGAGAAATACCTCCACCCTCACTCCCCTAATATCTGCAGTGCAATACCACGTTCAATTCAGTCACGATTAAAATTCCTGTTTAATATTAACTAATTGATACACGTCGTATACAGATCCTGAGCTTATTGAGAGTCAGTCTCTTTAAGTCTCAGAAAATCAACAATTTTCACCTTGAGTCTCTGATTTGTGGCATCAAACAGCAGTTTAATCCCATCCTGAGTCAAATTCAGTATGAGGTCATGGCTGAGTGGCGTCTGGAGGGGAGAAAAACAAACTGATTAATGAATTAACAGCGAGGCAAACAGTTTTTCCAACTTAATTTAAAAGACAAAAAATGGACTGTTTTATGTCAATGAATGCATGTGTAATGTAAGAGTTTCATACTTGGTGTCATTCATGTTAACATCAACTACTTCCAGTTACTCTTGAATCTAAGATTCATGGTGTTGTAAAAGATGACTTAGTTATAGCTTTTGAACATGGGGAAATAATTGAAATATTGACTGATAGTGTATTTTTGAGGCTGATGTTTATTTAAAAAATGTTCTTTTTATTTGATACATTTGCCAATATCAATTTGTTATACAAAGACACATAACAACATTGATGTTGTTTAAAAAGGACCATTGAGTAGGATTTAGAGGCGAGGTTGCAGATTGCAACAACTGAATACCCCTCCGCTCACCCCTCCTTTTCAAGCGTGACGGAAAATTACAGTGGCCTTCAGGTAACGTTAACATTAGTGAAAGGTCCTCTTAAGCCCGTGTTTGGTTCGTCAGTTCTGGGCTACTGTAGAAACATGGAGGTTCAACATGTGGATATGAAGAGCTCTAAGCTAACGAAAACACAACGATTCTTAGTTTCAGGTGATTATACACTCATGGAAACATAGTAATGAAAATTATGATATATCATAGTTACATGTTTGGCATCTATTGGAACTCATTTGAGATCATTCAGTAATAGTGTTGCCATTACATAGTGGGTCCACCAGAGTGCAAACATCTGTAGATATATCGGTCATGCGACCACAGAAGTGTAACCAAAATGTTGTAAAAAATGGGGTTGTAAAATGTTTGTGAGTGAGAGTGAGAGAAAGAGCCCATAATAAAGACAAACATTAGGCCACCTCACCTGTTCACTGTATAGCACCTGGACATTTTTGATTATGCGGCAGTGTTTCTGCAGGATAGAGATGGCCTGGGCCAATGGCATCCCTGAAAACACGGACATGCAAACACAAACACACACACACACACACACACACACACACACACAATTGAAGAGAAACAACTATTTTTCTTATGGAGCCTCAGGCATCAACAGTTAACAATAACATGAGCATGCAAGGAAAATCATTTCAAACATGGCTTCAAACATTAATTAATAGCATGTCGTATCATTCTTTTCTTCCCAACTGTGTTGTGTTCATATAACTTGAAAAGGTTGTTGTGAAACTCACCTAAGGCGAATTCCCATTGCTCATTTCCTAGTGATCTCTCAGGCACCACCTCCAGATCCAGCATTGGCAAGTAGTGTGGGGCAGCTCACCTCACCTCAAGACACAATGGGACCCTCTGAGGGACCCTTTCTCTTCCTGTCTTTCCCTGATCACAGCACAGTCTCACAATAGTTAAAGACGGCTACTTCAATTCATAACTCTGTCGACTTGTTTTTCTGAGTGCGAGCATCAAAACAGCTTCTCAATCTATGGGTTACAGTAAAATGTGGTCACTTTTATCACCTGTCATATGGGATACAAATGTGTTAAATATTCTAAATGACATGCACAGAGCAAACTACGGGATGTATACGTTTTAAATAACAGTTTTACAAGCGACGCAGCAAAGACTGACAGCTTGTACAAAAACAAATTACGCAACCTGTCAGCCAACCTAAAAACGTACAAGGCCAGCTGTCAGTTAACCTATTACTTGTTTGTGTGCTTTAAAATCGATACGGATAACAGAATTCCCTCGATTCGAAGTCAGGGATCAACAAACAGATAAGACAGACGTGTTCATTAACCACACGGGTCTCCGACAGGCTTCAATTTAACATCAAATTGTCCGGTTACAGTGTCTCCGACAGACTAACAGAGCATTTTTTCCAGTGACAAAAACCTACAAAATAGAGGCAATAGAGAGATAATTTCTCCGAGCCCGACTCCTGTCGCTGTTAGCTATCGTTATCTGTCACCACCGGGCGGTTACGAAAGCGTCAACGCTTGACAACTGTTTATTTGCGCTATGAGCTAACGTTAGCTGACGAGCTAGCTGCCTTCCGCGTAATGGTAATAAAGTATATATTTAAATAATGTGCAGAAAATAAACTGAATTCGATACAAAGAGAATTAATATCGCAGTTCAGACTGGCAGGACGTAAACAAAGAAAGCACACCAAGCCGTCGGCTGTCTTTCTTTCTTCCTCACCGAAGGTTCAAGCTTTGGAGCTAGCTCTGCAGCTCGTGCGCAAATTCAAAGTCCTTGCTGTGAGACGCCTTCTTCGTAACTCATAAGCTCGTCATACAGTAACGTGAAATGCCCACCGTGTCTCTTGTTCGGGTGTAACGTGTCTTCAATGTCAGGAGCAGATAAGAGCAACACAGTGCCCCAACAACAGCAACTTCAGGCATCAACAACAGCCAGCAGGATCAGCTGATAATTCAACTTCCTGTGTTCAACGCACGTCTTCGGTTGGCGTGATGACGTCATGGTCAGTCGAAACAGACGACTGCGAACTCAGAGCCTTCGATGCTCTTCGAGTTTCCCAAATTCTATAGCCATTTTAAAAGTGCTTAAGTTATAAATTAAATATGTGAAAGTAATGAAAAGCAGTGTCAGATGCAGAGACTTCATCTTCACTTAAACTGGCTTTATAACTCCATTTGTAACATTACAACTTGACCATACGGTGCAATTCCCCCAGGAAGAACCACAGGCTTCGAAGAGGAGAAACTAAAGCTGTGTTCCCACCACATTGTACGGCTCTACTCTACTCAAAATTGACTCGCTTTACAAAATTTCATTTAAAAACTGTGGAGAGTACTCACTGTAGGTGTGGTGATTACAGCTGTTCGCCATAGTGACAATTCCCTCTGACCAGTCAGTGGTCTGCAGACTGCAGTGTTTTACATAGCTACCTTTTACCGTACGTCACCTTTTAGTATCAATTCAGCTTGCTTTGAACCTCGGCTGAGGTGGTACTAAAAAACGTACCAGGTACCAGGTGCTATCCCGAAAACCAAAAAAGAACGAGCTGAGTCAACTTGAGTAGAGCAAGTGGTGGTAGTCTAGTGGTCTAGGGTTAGGCTTTCAAATAGATCACTGGAAGTTTGTAAGTTCAATACCTGGCTGCCACCATTGAGCCCCTGAGCAAGGCACTTAACCCCAAGTTGCTCCAGGGAGACTGTCCCTGTAGTTAGTTCACTGTAAGCTGCTAAATGACCTGTCATGGTAATAACTGTAATAGAGCCTTAGCATGCTGTGGAAATGCACCATTAGCTGACTTGCTGGATGTGCCTAACCAGTAGCTTATACCTTAGGAGAGACCATGCAGGATTTTCTTTAGTAAATATTGAGCACGGTGTTCTTTTGGCCGTTGTGCTTTTCGTTTTTGTGATCCCCGATCATATTTGACCACATGATGTGTCCAGGTTCATTGGGCCATCTGATTGGGTGGATGTGGCCCAAATAAACCCAATCAGCTGACTAATTGTTTTAATGTTTCTTATGGGCCAAAAGGGGACATGTTTTTTTTTTTCTTATCTGGCCAATCCGGAGCCTTTGCACACGTGGACCCCTAGGATGCAGCCTAGGCCAGTCTGTGCATAAGTCCACTCCTGGTGAGGGCCGAGCACCAAAGCAGAAGAGAAACTCCTTTTTTAATGCTATTTCATCATTAAATTCACTTCTGGTCATTTTTTAGGTGAGAATACAACTGTGTAGATTTTGAATATTGGCAGTTTTACGAAAATGTATGGCAAATCAACATTTTATTCAATCATTTTTGGAGTTGAGAAGCTCCACAAACTGGTGGCTGCGACTCCTTCTCATGTTTCTCAACAGACAGAACTTTTCCATCTACTCGAGTAGTTCCTGTGTCCTGTGACCCTATGCTGGTCACAGGACGGTGGAGGTACCACATAATTAAGTTTTATAACTAGGTTCAGGAACAAAGACCACGCCGCAAACACATCAGTATTTAAGCACACCTGAAACGTTTCCTGCCCTAAACATTTAGCAGGCAAGTTCCAAGGCGTCTATTTAAACAGGGTCTTATTGAGAATGGTCACAGATGATGAAATGAAGGATTTCTTGTGATCATTCTTCCTGGCCTTCGGGACTTTTACTGATGGCAGCCACTGAAATGTTGAAGAGAGGGAAGAGGTTGAGAGGGATATCCCCTGAGCTATACTCGGGCATTCCTTCCGCATCGTAGCTGCCTCCCCTGCATGTAAGCAGAGAACCCGTGACCACATTAATAAGCAGCTGGTCCTCTCCATCCTACATCTCATACATCTGCAATGATCTGCACAACATCGGAAACGCCCATGCGCACCTTTACTCTTGAAGTTTTTTTTTCGTTTTTTTTCAGGGGGCTATTACTGCATTGCAAAAGTTCATTTGACAGTTTGAAAACCCTTTCTTGCTCTGGCCCCCAATAGCAAGGTTCATACTTCCTCAGCAATTTATGCAGAGGTGTCAGGCAGGAGCTTATTATAAAAGTTTAACAGTCCCAAATAAGCTTTGAGCTCAGTCACTGAAGTGGTTGTTGGAGCTTTCACCTTTGCTGACAGTGAATGTAGCCATGTCTTTTCTACTCGATGTCCTAAGAATGCCACTTCCTTCTCCAGAAACTGGCACTTCCTCATTTTTAAGCGTAGTCCTGCATTCTCCAGTCCCTGCAGTACTTGATCCAGTTTCTGGAGGTGATCTTTGTCATCCTTTCCACTCACAATGAAGTTATCAAGGTACACTTGCGATTTGGGCTTCAGTATCTTTCCCAAGGACACTTTGACATCTTGACCGCAGGGGTTGGGGATCAATCCACCGACCTTCCAATTGGTGGACAACCGCACTGCTAACATCTTAGCAGCAGTGGAACACAAATGGCTTTGTGTTCCACTGCTGCTAAGATGTTAGCAGTGCGGTTTGCGACTTTGACTTGTGCTACTCCTAATACCAGCACTCTGTTTACTTTTGACTCCTTTTTTATACACGCTGCTCTGTGAATGACTATCTTTTCATTACTATTGTACATGGCCATGTCGCTAGCCTTCAAGTGATAGAGTGAAAACTTCCTCATTATCACTGTTACCCCCTTCCTCTTGAATTAACATTTTTGCCACATCCATGGTTAGTGCGTACTTTTCAAAAAGTCAATCCTTCCTCGTCATCATTCATGCCACAAGCTAATCGTTCTCTCAGCAGCAGCGTCAAAGAATCGCCAATGTTACTCACCATTTCTTCTGCCAGAGTTTTGCAATTCGACGGTTTCTATCTAGACAAGACCAATCTCAAGTGCTTCAAAGTGATAGTCCACAAACCAATGGGTGACGTCACGGTGGCAATGTAAACGTTCTGTTGCTGCCGTTATTCATGTTAGACCCAACGCTGCCGTTGGCCACCAACCAGCTGTGATGAGTGACTGACAAGAGCACGGAGGTTGCTTCTTCTTTTTCCCCTTTTATGGCAGGTGACAACCAGTGTTAAGGTGCATTACCTCCACCTAGACTGAGGACGATGATCCGATATGTAGCATTTAAGGAAACCCATTGACAGAAAAAGAACCCCTGTGAAAACATAGAAGAGCCGATAGGCTCAATTTAACAGCCACTTCTTTTATACAGTCTATGGTGTGTATGTGTTAATGGAGCCAACACACAACTATAGAGAATTTGTCATTTTGAAAAGCTAGCTGTTTAGCTTTTAGTACTTATTCAGCATATGTGTAGGACTCATTATTTCAGAGTTTCACCCCTTTAATTGATCAGATAGGACAAGCTAAGTTGATTCGGGGTTAGGGTTGTAATGTGGTGTGGCTGCTCTGACATATCGGTACTTTATGTGGACATTTAGGAATGTATCTGCTTAAGAAATTGATGGGAGTGTATTAGGTCGAGGTTGAGCAAAACCTAATTAATCAATGGAAGTGAACAGACTTTTTGTATTGTATGAACTATTTTCTGCAACAGACTGATGTCTGGCCTGTATGTCCTGGCTCTTGACTTTGAACCCAAGTGGTTAAAGGCAGGTGTTGTCCATGCTTTTAACCCTGGACCTCTCACACCTTAAGAAAGAATCATAGCCTTTTTAATTGTGTGTGTGTGTGTGTGTGTGTGTGTGTTGTTTTAGTATGTCATGTCATGTCATTGTTAAAAAAAAAAAAAAAAAAAACGGCGATAAAAACACTAAATATTTATATTATTTTACGACTTTCAAGAAGTTAAATCTTTTATCCAACATCAGTCCTGATCATAACCAAATATTCATTAATTTTTCTGAATTTCAACCCGGTATATGCTAGTTTGCTTAAATAATGCCACTGTTGTTTTTTTTATGATAAAGAAAGAAAACCACACAATTATTTTCTAAGTACTAGGTAGAAGTTTTTTTTTTTTTTTTTTTTTTTTTTTTTTTTTTTTTTTTTTTTACATTTTGTGATATGTCAGTTATAAGCAACAACATTGATTTTGATGCATTTTTATTTGTTATGCAGGACACCAGGAAAACTGTGTATATTTGCCAGGGCAAACATGGTTGAAAATAATAAAAACTTTTCGTAAACATGTTGGGCTTTAATCGGGACATACTTTGTCCTCAAGGGTCTGAGTGTCTATATTTTGGCTACACTGTTATTTCTATAACATATCTATATTTTCTATTAAAAAAGAAAAAAAAAACATACACCCTTGCAAAAATGTATGTCATATGCATTAACAAGGAAAATATTAACCAAAAATTAAAAAGGCTAAAAATAACCTAAGTCATTCACATGGGTTACATTTTTGTATCCTGCGATTAAAAAAATTAATATATCTTTAGTTTGGTGTTTTTCTTATTACATGCTGCAAATAACTGTCATGTACATTAGTGACCTTTAACCTCTGTCGTTATAAGTAGAGCTCTTTGGGGATTTGAACCCCAGACCTCTAACAGCCAAAGAGACAATCCTACTATTATAGTTGTGAAACTAATGTCGACATTCCATCTTGCCCAACAGCACTCTCTGGTGGTCACAATAACATGTCATTTTACTGCATTTTGTTAGTTTTACACTTAACAGAAGTGATTTTGCAGCAGTGATGCTTCTGACCCAGTCAATAGAAAATATGTAGCTACATTTTTTATTGATACATGATGTGAAGTAGCTTTAAATTACTGAGACAAAATAGTTGCCAAAAAAAAAAAAAAAAAAAAAAAAAAAAAAAAAATTGGAGCATGTTTTATAAGTGATGAGCAAACACCCAACATTCAAACAATTACTCTGTTTGTCTTTTGTTGCAGATGGTGCCGATTGTTCTCTATGTTGGTGTGAGCGCCATCTTTGGACCAATTTGCAATATCTCAGTTCTTCTAATATATACCTTTTTTTCAGGTCAGTATTTCAGATGCATGAGATATTGATGTACATTTCACATAAATGTAGCTAATATAACCTCAATTATAGGTAGTTATGGTAACTGATAAAATATGATGGCCAAAATGTAATACCATTAAGTAGGAAATAGTTTATTTTAGGATATAACGATGAATTAGCCATACAAATACACATCCTATCCTATGACTCAATGGAAATATGCAAAACAAAACTGTTTTGAAACGCTTAAAAACATAATTTAAAAAAAGATTCTATGAGTGAAGATTTGTATTTCTTTTCGAATTAAAATTGTATCTACATTAATATCAGTGTGCTCTCCTGAAAACACAGTAGTGGTGTAGTAGAGTTAAATAAATGTATTTATATTATAGAAAAACTACAGGAGCTCTCT